>VUQK01043496.1:30485-48584 GCA_015106715.1 Bujurquina vittata | reverse complement strand
AAAAAAAAAACAAAAACACAAAAAATATACATAAATATATATATATATA
Organism: Bujurquina vittata; assembly: GCA_015106715.1. Taxonomy (NCBI): domain Eukaryota; kingdom Metazoa; phylum Chordata; class Actinopteri; order Cichliformes; family Cichlidae; genus Bujurquina; species Bujurquina vittata. Next base: position 48,535 of record VUQK01043496.1, on the reverse strand, counting down.
TATATATATATATATATATATATATATATATATATATATATATATATATTTGTCATACTATGAGAATGAAGATGATGCCTCCTTGCCTCTGCCACACCCATGTCATGCCAACGCTCCAGATGTCATGGGAACCAATAACAGCTGGGGCTGGTACACACAGGCTGCGTGTGAAGCCCTCCTCCATCTGCAGAAACCCAATCCCTCTGTGAACGCAGCAAAGGATTAGACACTTTTGATAAGGTCCTCAAGACATTTCTAAAACACATCTGTGGGACCACAAACTGCACGTTTGTTTACTGAATATACATATTTGCATTTGTTGCAGTGGATTGGACCTCGATCAGGTAATTTGTGCCATGCAGCAAGTTCGGCATTTTTGGGAGGTTTGCTTTATTTGCTGAAATTATTGCCCAAACAGCCTTGAAGGAACTTCATTACATCTTTCACTGTCACTGACAGTGAAGAGCAATTAATTCACAGGGATTCATTTATTTACAAGATTGCATACTTGCAACTTCCCTTTAACAGTTTATACAAAGAGATGGAGTTGTGGTCTCACTGAGGTCATGGTCGCTTGGAGAAAAGGGGGGAGGAGAAATGCTCAGGGAAAAAACTGTACAGATGCCAAGTCCATGACACTTAAATTAGAGGGGTAGCTAAGCCATGTCTCTTTAGAGAGAGCTGTCTTTAGCGCATGCAGATGGTGCTGTAGTGTTGTCAAGCTTTGACATTTTAGGGCTTTTGGGGAAAATAAGTTACAGGGTTACCAAATGGGAATTTAAAAGGGGTGCTGAATTGCAGCCTCATTTACTTCACTCTTGTCAACTGGAAGATTTTCAGTCAGTGTTGCGTCCAAGGTGCCACTTCTATCCGTTTCCCCAGGCGCAGGTGGAGCAGCCATGTCCACTGGCTCCGCTGCAAGTGATGCTGAGGACGAGGAGACATGTCACAGAAGGACTACCACCCAATTGGAGAGCACCGCACGGAAAGTCACCTGCTATAATCCCAGCCGGTATTCAGAGGAGGAGTTGGAAGATGAAGGTGTGGAGGGGAGGATCAAGCGGGAGCGCAGACTTTCCAAAACGCACCAGAGGGAAACTCGGCAGTCGCAGAGGAACGCGGCTAACGCCAGGGAGAGGGCAAGGATGAGAGTGCTGAGCAAAGCTTTCTCCAGACTGAAAACCAGCCTGCCCTGGGTTCCAGCGGACACCAAACTTTCCAAACTGGACACGCTTCGTCTTGCGTCTAGCTACATTTCCCACCTCAGGCAGCTTCTGCAGGATGACCGATTCGAGAGCAGATTTGCACACCCAGTCAGTCTGGTACGAATGCCCAACTTTTACAGTCATGAAAGAAATCAACTTTTTATCCTATGCTTTTACACATTGCGGCAACAAAACTGCTTCAACTGTCCTTTCAAATTAACTTTCAATATGGACCCTGACGTCATCTTTGTTGACGCAACAGATTGCAATATTTTCTAAAGTGGAAAATCTCTCCATGAACCCTATTGTAAATCTGAGCATTAGTGTTGGGTGTTCATTTTTTTATTTTAATTTTTAAATTATCAATTAATTATTTTTTCACTAATGAATCTGTATTTTTTTTTTGTAACAGACTTGGCCGTTTATGATGACAGGAAGATCAGAGGAGGACATCTCATCTGCTATAAGACTCTGTGGGGCAACAGCATAGGCAACACATCTTCATGCATCAGCTCAAGTTCTTTGACTGGAACCTGAAGAGAGCAAAAAGACTTCTTACAATAAACTACATCAGTTTGACCACTTTTACCCGAAACAATGACTTTGGATTCAAAACCATAATATCTTGTTTTTTTGCATGTTTGCTGAAATCAGTATTATGTCACATTTACACTGAGTGTAACATCTTATATTCATTTGTGCTTGATTTTTTTTTTTTTATAAAAAAAAGGTTGAATTTGGTTTTAGCAGTTCTATCAGTCTGTGCACAGCACCACTCAACTGTTATATGGCCGAACACGTTTTTCATACATTAAACAGTTTTGGCAGCTCGGCCTGTGCATGATATCCAGTCGCAGTCTGATTCATTCTGCACTATGAGTGAATTCTAAATTTAGCCATGCATATGTATTCATGCATTAAAACCAAAGCTATGGTTGTAAGTAGTCCAAAGAGAACTGGTGCTGCAGAAGATGAACATCAGAAGGAGCTTAAGCTGCATCATTCATATGTAGTGAAAGCAAATTATAAATTTGGGATATTTGTGCCACTTGTGCAACCAACGTGTTTTAGAAAGACATGAAAACTCTTTAATTATTGATTAACTATTGTGCATGGACACGTTCGTGACAGATGCACTGAAACCAACAATCCTGCAATAAAGCTGGGGCAAATATTATACCCGTCACACACATATAGCCTCTCTAATGATCTCTAAATGTAGCAAAATCTCCAGTGTGATCATAAAAGGTCAAAATAAGTGGCACCACCAAAAAAAAAAAGAAAAAAGAAGCTAAATTTGTGGCAGTCCTGAGGTTAAAGGAATTGTTCCAAACCCTCAACTCAGCCACTTTGAGCTGCACCACATGACATCTCATTTCTGTCTGGAAAGCTTGAACACCAGCCGGTGCAAATTTTCATATTAATGTCAAAAAAGAAAGCTCCAGAAAGCAGCGGTCAAAAATTCAGTAAAAAAAACAAAACAAAGGTCACTAGCAGAGTTCCCAGTAACCTTCTGCACCCCACTATACATTGCACATCCCTCTTGCACAAACACGCACTCATGCTTAGTTGGCAGAGAGAGAGACTGGATAACGGTGATCTCTTGATCCGGGAGTGCTTTCATCCAGTTAAACCCCCTAAAATGATGTGAGTACAGATGGGCTGAGATCCAAGCCAAGACGCTCTGGTGGGGCAGACTGACAAAACGGTTTAAATGAAAGAGAAAGAGAGAGGAGAGGATGAGTTTTCATCAGGTTCATGTAGAGTTGCAGCTGTTGCTGCGTTGGTGAGTTTCCCAGAACTCTGAACTGCTCTCCTGGGAGAAACCGACCACTCTCTTGGACCCGGGCAGCTAATGAGCTGTCTTCTCACACTCACTCTGCCTCTGTTCCCGTACCATCTACTTAAAATGTGGCACCAGAGGAGGCATCTCGTAAATGTCTGTCGAGCAACTTGACTGCACTGCAAATGAAGTGCCATTAATCAAAGCATGGCTCGTCAACAATATGAGGATTTGGGATTGGTCTGCATGTGAGCCGATTCGTTTCCTGGGACTGAAGCTTTTGGTTTTCCACAAACCAAATGATTTGTCTCAGTTTGGGGCAACATTGGCTGGAGTAAGTGAAGACACTGCTGCTTATCAGACGCAAGCGACGTTTCAGCTCACGCATTTTGTAAATGTTACATGAGTGGCATCTAGTGGCGAAGAAAGTGAACCAAACAGTTTGAAGAAACCATGGTAATAACAAGTGCAGGAGTTTAATTTAATCACATTCGTGTGAGAGAGATTTAAATTTATATTTTAATTATAGTCCATTTCAATAACTTTGTAGATTGGAGTAAGTATGACTCTTATAGAGAAAAATTCATTACTTCTGTGTAAAAACCCAATTCATTTTATTTTTTTATTTAAATTTACAACCTTGCCTGTGAAGCACTGAGTCATAATCATTTCTAGGTATAAGGACAATGTAGGGCTGTCACCACAGTTTGCTTCTTCAGGTCCCTAACAACACCAGAGAGCATTTCTGAATGTAACAGAATGAATTGCTTTTACTTACGAAAAATAGGGAAAGATAGAAAATATATTTCTAAGACTAAATCAAAGTGTGTAGAAGTCACTAAAAGCTGCCTGATTTTCAACTGTCCCTTATGTAGTAAAGCTTCACTTTAAGTATTATAGGGTACTCACTGAAGTACTTTCAACCCTTAAGTCAGGGGTGTCGAACCCCAGGCCCCGGGGCCGGTGTCCTGCAGGTTTTAGATGTGTCCCTGATCCAACACATGTGAATCAAATGGCTGAATCACCTCCTCAGTAGGCAGTCAAGTTCTCCAGAGTCCTGCTAATGACTTCTATATTTGACTCGGGCGTGTTGCATCAGGGACGCATCTAAAACCTGCAGGACACCGGCCCTCGAGGCCTGGAGTTTGACGCCTCTGCCTTAAGTGTTCTCGTGGATGTTAAAAACTTTCTTTCTTTCAGTTTTCTTTTGCGACCTTTTTCCCCACAAATTTTTGTCTTTGTATTGCAAGTCAGGTTACTGTATGTAGCCATTCCCCAGATAAAGGGTTAAAAATCCATAGATTTAAGGGAAATTACGGACTGATATGAGCCAGCTTTAGATCACCGGTTTTTTTTTTAACAATCATGAATATTTATGTCCAGCAGAGGTCAGCACATCTTCACACAAGTCAACAACGGACTGAAACTCTGACCGCGCTCCTGTGAAGTGTTTTTAGAATGACAGTAAAGTTTTTCAGTGATATTTTTCCTCATTGCATGATCTCCATACTTTATTCATTTACAGTGTTTTTTAACAACAAAAACATTGTTATAATATTGTTAAAATATTTGAATGAGAACACTAAAGCGACACATTTGCCCTCTTGCTTCTTGTATGCGTTCACACTGAAATATGTGTTTCTTCTTTGTCCTTATATGTTTTTTTCATCTGATTTTTAATTCAGTCTTAAACAAATTCAGACTGAACACATTGTTTTGATATAAAATTGCTTCATCAGCCATCAAAGCTCAGCACAGTCCAGCTTCTTTTTTTTTTTGCTAGAAGAATTTCCATGAACAGGAAGGAACTATAAGTCCAAAGCCAACATAAGGGGGTTCAGTGAGGGTGCCTTTGTAGCTGCCCTAAAAACACTATTTAGGTCTTACAGGCTGTAGGAGTTCAACCTACATATGAGCTTTTCATTACCATTTTCAGCATGTTTGTTGTTCAGCATCGAGTAAGTCAGTCCTGCTAATGAGAACGGGGATATGCTAATCCCCAATGGTTTAAATCATGCCTAATGTACATGCTTCTCCGTGGGGAGATTAATTCCTCTCCTGTGTCCAAGCTTTGTTTAGAAAACAAATTCTTTCCAGATATGAAAATTCTGATTCCTGAACCTACAAATGTCAGCCCAAAAAAGGGAATTTGAGGTGATTTCTTTTCTAAAAATTGCAGTATTAAATATTATAAGTTATTAGTTCTTAAGAGAAGGAGTTGTATTCTCATTGGCTTTGATATTATGCCTCTACTGAACAGCTCCATGAATATGCAAATCTCAAAAATCACAAGTTTATAGATACTAGCAATAAGTCCAGAGTGGCGCTTTTGCTGGGGTATCTTTATAAAGGATGTTTGTGTGCATATTTTTGTGGGCTCTATAAACTGCACATACAGCATGGCTGGCCCATTCATTGTACGTTTTAGCACATGTTAATCAGGAGTAAGCACTGGCTTTGTTAGGGACTCTTAAGGTGGACATGCAGTGAATTTACCAAAGGGTCCTTTCTCATTGAGAAACATGTCACACTGTGCAACCGCACGCTTTAGTGAAGATATTTGTGGTAATAAATTTTTGTTTGCTGTCATTTAGTGACATTTGATTGGACTTCTTCATTCACTTTTCTCTTTTTAACTGAAAGAAAAATATAAAACTATCAGTGGTGTTTTCTTTGCAAGCACACAAACATAAAAATGTACATCTCTAACCAGGGGGGGGGGTACTTGTTTTCTCTGGTGTGTAAGTGTGAAGTGGAGATAGAGGCGGACGCAGCGAGGCAATCAGTCTGGTGCACAAGACTTCCTGTACTCTGTGGAGATGGCACACTCTTCTGTCAGATGATTGGGTTACAGCGCAGGGCCGGTAGACTCCTCTCAGGAGAAAACTGAGGCTCTGTGCGGCAGGATGAGGTGGACGCTCTGAAAGGGAAGGTCGACGCAAACAAATAATAAAAGAGTAGAACAAGATGACAGAAAAGATGCATAAACAAGGAGGGGTAAAGGATTGACAAAACAACATCCACGCAAGCCTCGAGGCACTGTCTTGGCCTTATTCACTATTGTCTTCCTAACTGGGTGACAGGACAGGAGTATCAGCCCGGCACTCCTGCCTGTTGACTGGGAGAGTTGCTGAGCTTCTTGGGTGGTGTCCTGGTTCCAGTGTTCCTGCAAACAGGAGCCCAGAAGAAACAGATATTTGTGTTTGCTCTCGGGGCATGCGAGGCAGTCCAGGCCCTGTTTACAAGGACTGGGCGGTGCCCCCCAGGCTTATTATCTTGTCCTCACCTTTCTCTCTGACAAAGACATTAACACCACCAGAGATTTTCCATTGTGCTTGCTTTATGTCTGCACTGACTGCACATTTTCTGCTTTTGTCTCTGAGTTTCTGCTCAGGTGCACTCCGTGGTTTACTCTGCACACATGTACACTAGTATGGGCTGTAAAAACTACGGTAAAAATGATGTCGCGTGCCCAATAATAGGTGTAAATAAAATAAATTTAAAAAACAATTCCACATGCAAAATTTGTATTAAATGCTCTTTTTTTAACAAGTAAAATAGTACTGAAAAATATACATAAATAATTTAAAGGACTGTAAGTTAAACTAATGACCAGCAAGAGCTCCTTTTAAAGAACTGATTCATTTCCATCATTGGCATTAATGCGTAACCCTAACGAGGTCAGAAAATTTTCATGTGAAACAAGGATTCACACTAAAAACCTCTTCACTTGGCTGGGTGGCTTTCACACAGTCGGAGCCGGTTCCATCGCTATTCCAGTTCCCCTCTGGTGGCATATTCTCCCAGAGTTCATCTTCTGATATTACAAAGATGGCCACAATCTGACAATGGAGATAATATTTTCCTTCACAATGGCTCCCACTATCTGCTCAGGGCGAGGGCTCAGTAAGTAGCCTGGGTTTTCCCATCCCTGTCAGACTGAGGCCCAGCCCAGTGGAGAAATGAGTCCCCAGGTTGCTTAAAGGCCCAACCTGTCAGCAGTCCAGAGGGATTAGCCATTCACAACCTTCATATTGTTCTCGAGGCCACAATAGGCTGCATGGGGCCCGACCCTTTGTCATCAACTCTGTTGTGAACCTTTGCTGGGGCAACAAAAATGTAACACACCTGCAACTACGGATTAGACCTTTTTTTCCACATTCTTTTCCTCTTGTATTCTCTTGTCTTTTCTTTCTTTTTCTTTTTCTTTTTTTTGTTTTTGTTTCTGGGCACGTTGCCCACGGCTATGCTGTCCAGATCAAAAGGCATCTTTAACAGTCAAGAAGAAAAAAAAAAACGTATGCTTAATTCACCAAGGAATAGCAGAGAATACAGGCAAACTTGTTTTTGATGTGAAATTGCAAAAAAAGAAAAAAAAACCCATAATTTTTGTAGATATTGAAATCTTGAAATAATTTATGTTCTTTCGAAAATGACTAATTAAACCATTTACGTGCATTGAGTGTTTTTACAAGATCAAATAAATGTCAGGAAGGCTATCTTTTTCAGGCATCAGTCTTATTTTGACATCTCTGCACCACCTTTAACCTCAAGGAGAAAATATTCTGTCAAGGGTCTTTGACTGCCACATCCCAGCAACTAAATCCCAAATCCAACCTTTTTTTCCTAAGAGCCTTGAACTTTTCATGACCACATCAGAAATCAAAGCGATTTCATGGTCATCATGCGGAACGTGATGTCCTAAAAAATTGGAATGGAACGAAATAGAAAGGAGACATTTATTGCAATATTTTCTTGTTTAATGCTTCGGAGGAGGGCTTAGCCTGCACAGGTGCAACACCAAAGTTCAAAAAAAGAGAGATTAATATCTGAATTTTATGTTACTGTAGTAGTACATTAAGAGAACAGTAAAGTGGGCACATCTATCGCTCATTTAAATGCTGGTAAAAGTTTTTTCCTTTGTTAATATGGAGTTATGTAGCACAGGCAAGACCTCCATCTGTGCGAGCCGCATCATCGGACATGTTACTCAGGTCAGGTTTGAGGGATTTTTTTTACATTCATTTTAACGAGCGCCTTTTTCAAAACATTTTTGATACTTTTTGAAAATGAAACATTTAAACTTGAACATTGGGAAACTAACAAACCACTTACAGTACTATCCTCATGTTAACAGGCACACTGCCATAGATACAGAGAAACGAGGTTCATGTGACTTCAAGTCGTTCCCTATAACCAAATTGTTCACAATGAATAAATGTTAGAGACCTTCAATTAGACATCATACATTTAGCATTAGTTTTATGATACATCCACAACCAAATTGCTGGAGTGGGGATCATCATTACTGCACAAAACGGTCTCTTTGGGCCAACCCCATCATACATAAGACACAGCTGACAGTGACACTTGCCCAGTTAACACTGTGTGATTGATTACCTGTGCATGTAAGCTTGCAAGTGCGCATGTAAGGCTGTCTGCATGTGTGTGTGTGTGTGAGATATACACATGTCTATGTGAATGCGTGTGTTTCTGCACCCCCTCCCCAAGAGAGCCTCTATGGCCGGATGGTGTATCAGATGGCACGTTAATTACTCAGCCTTCAAAAGGGGGCTGTCCTGGGCAGAAGTGAGTAGAGGACTGATGGCTGTGTGGTGGTCAGGAGAGGCTGCCCGTGGGGAAAAGGTGTGGAGATGAGGGGCACATGTGGAGATCTACATGTGTATCGCCTCATCGCGCAGATGGGTGAGTGCTTGCACAGGTGAGCAGTGAGGTTATCATAACGAGGAGACAGATGTGAAAAACTGCCACGGCTCTCCTCGCTGTACTGTTTCTGTTGTGAATGTGACTAAGCTGTGGCAATTTCTGCGACTAACACACCACAGTTTATAGAGAGAACAAGCTTTCTGTGGCACATATAATTCCATAATAATTTCATATGCTGTGTAAAGTGGTGGCTATTTACATAAACGCTATTTATTAGCTTTAGAGATGGGCCTCTGTGGGCAATATGATGATAAAAGTGTAAACCAACACAATGAAAGGCTGGAAAACCAAAGCAGTAAACTGAAAGATGCAGTTAAGAGCTCCTTAAAACAGCTGATAATTATTTCAATGGTTTCAGCATAAGCAACAACCTTTACATTTTTGTGAAAAATGTTGATTTTAGCAGTTTTAACCTCTGTTTTTCTTTATAAACTTGAGCATGTGTTTGTCTGTGCTCTTGAGTGTGTGTGTGTTTGTGAGAGCAGGCCACAGCCAACAAACAGGAGGACAGTGGAGATGGACACCGGCCTTTGACCCCACCTGACCCCAACCATCCCCCTGGCTTTCAGTCTACTACCCCATCACACACATAGACAGAGCTTATAGTTCCCAAAGCCCTCTCAGACCCCCTTCTTCTGTCGGCCAGATCAAAGATGCCGGGAGTTGAGAGGGACCTGACCCATGGGAGAGGTGGAGGATCCTGCTGTTTGGCTAGTCGGCGGTGTGGAAAGAGACAAACAGTCAGCTTCAAGGACAGCCAGAGACCCCCCTCCCCCCTGGGTCTTATGGAGCCCTAAATCCATAGAGGTTTTTCAAGGCCACGCATGACAGAGGAGCCCGTTTGTTCTGTCGTCATAGAGAGACATGCTCACAGACTTGAAAAGACACACGATCAGTGTTTCTCTCACTATCTCTTCCTCCCTCGCAACAACCGACAGACACACACTCGGATGCTCACTCACACTCTGTATCTCGGCTTTCTCTCGTCCTCTATCTGCGCATGCAGGTATCTTATTGTCCTCCTATATTCTGGGCCTGTGACTCTGATTAATTGGTGCTGAATAATGGAGGTGCAGCTAAACAGTTGTTTTCACATTGTGATGCCATGAAAGAACATTACACTTGTCATATTCAGATTCTCGGATCTGTATCAAAACTCGGATGCAGTCCAGCAATATTAACACTGCAGTTCCCTGAAAGTGGTTAAACTGCATTTTTGGAAAGTAATGCATCATTGCATGCTTAGTGAGAGGTGTATGTGCCACGCTCCTACAGTAGTTCTGACTAAATGCTCATAATTTGTAAAGACAGTCATGCACGCTCTAGTTTTTAATACTGTTATGAATCTTTCTTTCTTTGCTGCCTCAGCCTGTGTTTTTGATTAATCTGTGTGATAATGAAGACACGCCACAAACCCTGGTGGGTGTGTAATCACCATAATCATTTAATAATTATGTTGTATTCATAAGGACCGGATGTCTAATGATGTGTTTACTCACTTTATCCCCACTTGATTAGATCTAATAACGCCTCAGTAATGGAGAGTTTGTTTTTAAAAAAAAGATTAGTCGATTTCTAATTGGCCCTTTTTTTTGCACACTGAAATGTACAAACGGTGATGGCTCATTTGCATCTATATTGCAAATAAGAAAACTTAATAATATCTAATGTCAACAATCATAGGCTTGAGTTTCACAATCTCTCATAGCTGAGGACCGTAAAATACAGTTTTGCAGCATGAAATTTCCTTTGAAATCCCAGAGACACCTGATGCTTGTTTGAGCTACTTCATGCGTCTCATACTAGCCTTCTCCACATTTTTATTAAGCACCCTGCAATTTCAGACCCTATGTTCTCCTCTCTGCTTCCTCTGCCTCTGGTGTGCAACAAAAAGACACACCGAACCGCCGATCACTGACTCCCTCACGCTTCTCTGTCTCTCCCCTTTCATTTACAAGGTGACAAAGCTCGCTGCAGTGTCTCTGTGCAGCTGGCATCTCCAGTAAACGGGGAGCTCCCATGCGATCTATCTGCATGGTGCTCATGTTATCTCCAGCGGGGGCATTTAAAGCTCTATGTCTTTTCCACATGGCCCAGACTAGTTTAATTACTCAGCTTTGCCTCAGCTGTAACTGTTGCACGCCCACCTCCCCGTCTGACTATGTGGGAACTAGAACGGAGGTGGACAGGGTCTAGAGCAAAGCTGCATAACACTGTATATAGTCATATAGTGTGTTAACAAAAAAGCATCGAGTTGAACACTACAATGAAGGAATCATGTGGCTCTGACGACTGTGTGTGTGTGTGTGTGGGATTTGCTGGCATTTTGGGTCCACTTGTCCCATTAGAGGGAACGGCAACTCCAAAACTGTACAAAATTGTTCAGAGTGATCACATATGATGATTTCTATCCTCATGGGCATGGTCTTTTCTGGCATGACAGTGTTTCAATCCATAAGTCACAAGGTTGTTAGTGAATTGTTTGATGAGTTAAAAATGATGTAAATAACTTGGTATGGCCTTCACAGCAAGAGGATGGGGCAGTGCACTTTCCACGACCACAGCCAAAACACCAAATGAAGTTTTTAGAGAATTTTTGGAGAGAGCAGTGTTCCATCTCTCCAGCAGACTCCCAGAGAGTCCAAGACTCAATGTGAAGATGCAGTGTCGACCCAACATGTTACACGTTACAGTTATTTTCCCTTATTTCTCTTCCAGTATTCTTAAGTGCTAGATAGATTTTTATCTTCTTATTAAAGGAACAGAATTATAATTCTAGTATTATTCTCGCTATAATCCAAAGACTATGATCTAAATATAAGTTTGACTGGAAAGGTTAGATGCAAACTGTGGTCATACATGCACACAGGAGATCTGAACCCAAGCAAATAAATTCTGATTTAACTGAGTTTAATTTGAATAACTTTTAGGGGCCCAGAGAGGTTATTCCAATAATTCAACACCCTTGTCTTTGCCTTATAAAAAATAATGTCATTTGCCCTTACAAGAACTACCCAGTGTTGCGTTCATATGATACTGCGCGCTCGACTCTGACTGTGTCAGGATTCTCTGGCTCTAAGCAGTGCGAGAAGCCGAGACATTGATAGGATCGGCTCGAATGACCTTTTCACTCCTCTCCTCTCTTTCCTCTGCCGCCCTTCTTCCCCCCCCCCCCTCTCCATTCCCTCTTGGCACCGCTGGCACTGGGTGGCACCCAAGAGCTGCTTGGCCCGAAGGGGTAGGATTACAACAACCAAGGCCTTGGCTCACATGTTTTAACAATTTCCTCCATTCTCTGCAAAATTATGCAAATATTTTAGTCCAGTTTCCTTGAGTCTGGAACACCAATTAAGAGTGTCTGTTTGGTTTTCATGACAGCTGTTGAGGAGACTTGCAGACAGGCAGGCCTTTTCACTGGAGGTGAAGGGCTCCCCGCAAGCAGGTCTGGACCCAGATGTAAGACATTCAGAAACACAGGAGGCTGCGCACAGGGAAGCGCTACTGATGAGGTGAGAGTGGAGCATAAAAAGCAGGAAAGTATTGAGATAAAGAGGTCGAAAATGATGTCTGGGACGTAGAAGATTAATACTGACAGGGGAGAAAAAACATACAACAAAGAAAAAAGGAAGATATTAAGAAAAAGTTGGATTTCAAAGGAATTGGCACATGAACAGATTTTAGAATAGCAGACCTTTGGCTTCATACTGCTTCATATTTTCACCTCCTATCTCTGTCATGCCAAGCACAGGACAACTTGACCTACGTTCCAAAAAGTCCACTCTAACTCTTCGGAAGTCCATCTTTGCTTTGAAGGAACGGTGGCTCAAGAAATTGAAGAATTTAATCGAGGGGATTGTGCCATCTGGATAAAAGTTCCCCGTGTTCTCTAAGGGGGGATGGATTGAGGTTGTGGCATTAAAGTGTCTCCCTCAGTTCAAAGGTGCGCACGAACGTGAGTCCAGAAGAGAGATTCATCTTGGTTAGGAGAAAACCTCTTGAAAGCAGGGCATGTAATTGCACTATGGGGCGTGACAGACCATATCGTTATTAAACGGTATTGTTAAAGGAAACAGGAGAAAGAGGTCAATTTTGATGTAAGTCACTTTATTGTGACATTTGATACGAGCCCGTCACAGATGCTGGTGATAGATTTAGGTTTAGCTTTGATGAGCTTATCAATCATTATTTAAAAAAACAGCATAGAGGTGGATGTCATTTGGGGGAAGGGGGTATTATATGCAATTTATGTGTTATTGCAGAGGAGGAAGGTCTGAAAACAATTTTAGACAAATACTGCTGTTTTATTGCAACAAGATTTCCCCAATCATACCAGAACAATTCAAAATTATGAGGTTGCATAGCTCTGACCAAAGTTTTTTTTAAAATCCACCAACCAGAACCTTTACAGCACACAAATACACATTGTTTTACTCCATATAAAACTGATGTGTATAACTAACAACTGTGATTCCAAGAGGTCACTGCTCTTAGCCAATATCTCTGCATAGCCAATCAGCTTCTTGTAAAAACATGTTTCCATGCACTATTGTAAAAATACTGTGCTGGTATTATTTCTCTTATTAACTCTCAAGTCAAAGAATGCAAATTACTGTATACAAAAATGTGTTGTGTAAGAAACTGTGGAAATGTGACCTGTAACCTCGCATCACCTGCCATTTCTGTCTAGTCCTTTTGTCTCACTCAGAATAATACCTTTTTAAAAATCCATTTCTTCATCTTTCACTCTCTAAAGTCCCCCTCATCCCACTCGTCCCCCTCAATATTTTGTCCCTCTGTTTCCAGACTCCCCTCTAAGCGGTGTCTCCCAGAGTTCTTAGTGTGGCTGGGCCTTTCTGCTCCAGGTGGTCTACAGCCAGCCACCTGTGTTGTCTTTGTGGCCCTGTCATCTGTCTCCGGGCAGGCTTTGTGGGATTGCCAGTGTGAGGACAGGCCTGGTGAGCACCGATGATGGAGATAGTTCTTTCTGCCGCTGCTTCTCCCAGATTCTCACAGGACTCCAGTGTTGCTGGACACAAGGAGCAATGTTTACACCCCCAGCAATACCAAAGAGAAATCCTGGGAAAATGTCTGACTTGTCTTCTTCCTTGTACATTGTAAGGGTTAAGTCAAATTTATGATGTTTGGCCAAGGAATGGAGTCGCGAGTTTGCACATTTAAATTTTACATAACTGCATCTGTGTCTGTTTTTTTTTTTTCTCTCTCGTGAAATGAAAAAAAAGAAGAAGAAATAAAGAAAATCTGACTCATAAGCTTTCTGAGACATTGCCTTTCCATAACTCTTGTATACAGGTACTAAAATAACACAGCATCAGAAACACAAGCTGTAATGTGCTTTACCAGGCTAATGCAATTTTCTTAATTTCCAACTGAGAGAAACATGATTCAGCCATGGCGCCCGTTTCTCTCTCTCTCTCTACATAACAGCACAGAATAGAAATCCAGGTGGTGAGAAAAAGATTTGTAAAGTTTTATGTACAGCCATTCTGGTTTGTTTGATTTTTGCCAGCTAATAAATTAATGTATTTGTTAACTGTTTAGTTGCCACTCTGCAGGTGGATGAATCACATTTTAACTCTTTATCCCAGTGGGAGTTCATGCAAAGAATGCTTTATGAGCCTAATGCTGTCTAAGATTAAAGAAATGCATCCAAATGGGCTTCAGAAAGCCATTACAACACAGTCAAATGATTGTTAGTCCATTTGCTAATTTACCCCTTTGATCAGAACTGCCGCACAGTATGGGCTTTATGAAACTCTCTGGGGTTCCCATTTTTGATGTGGCAAAAGTGATGTTAATTTACCGTACAGTCCACATAAAAGTAACCAGGAAACACGTGATTTAGGAGAAAATATTCAACAAATAAACACAATACACTGATGACTGCTCTGAGGTCAGAGTTTAGCCACTTCTTTATTTACCATTACACCACTGCATATGCTCAACATCCCCCCCTTCCATTTCCCCTCCGTTACATATTCAGAGTTTTATTTACTCCTCATCCGGAGGGGAGAGTGTTGATAAATGACGGCGCTGCACCCTGGGACTCTCCTGTTTAAGGAGCGCCGAGGCGATTTATGAGCACTCTTGCAGGCTTCACTGTGATTAATCGACGCCGTCCTCCGCGGCCACAGGCGGGGCAGGGGCAGCCGGCCCTCCACTGTTTGGATAGGGAGATAACATCAAAGCAGCCTGCTGCTTGTGTTAAGAAAATACTGCATTCTGGGTCAGCGCAAATGAATCCAGGAGGAGCCTGAAACTGTTTTTAATGGCATTCCCATCGATATATTATCACTCTGCAGAATTTGGGCGTAGAGGTCTTAAAATGACATTTGCAAATGTCTTTGTTCCTTCAACCCCAGAGCTTCCTTGAGGCAATGCTTGACTTTGATGATCTGTTTATGGTATGCTGCATGTATGAATGATGGGTGAATGTGCTGTCAGTGAGAGCAAACATTACCAAAGGTGATTTCTCTTAATTACTAAGTAATAAATGAGTGTTTTCTCAAAACTATGAATAATAAAAAGAAGAAGGAGAAGAATTGGAGGAGCAAAAACACTCCACACCTGCAGTGTTGATCAAAGGTCACCGCGATGAGCTGGATGCTTCAGGGCTCCTCTCGCTGCAGCTCTTTTGATCTCTTTTCAAAATGACCTGTTCAGGGTTCGAAATCCCTCTTGACTCACAGCAGACTAAAAATAAGAGTTTGTCCTCGGGAAATGACACCCAGTGCTGAAATCTCTGCTCACTAATTTGCCCACACAGAGACGTAGCACAGCTGGTCAAACAAATCCACACATTAATCAAAAAATGTTTAATTGCATTATGTTTTTGAATGCGATGAACACGTTAATTAGTCACGTCTCTTCTAAGGTATGCAACAAAGTAAAGCAATCCCTGCTGAATCCTCCTTTATTTCTTATCTCATTTACACATCAAAATAGTTTCTCTCCTTTCCCATTGTGAGAAAACCATACTCCTCAAGTCAACTGGGAATCGTTGGGTGAATTTCCGCTCTTTATTTTCTACTTCCAACTGCTTCCCGGAGTTCCTAAAAGGATGCCAATTTAGCTGAAATCAGACTGAATTGAAAGGCGCACTGTTACCTGTCCGCTGGGGTAGAACCTCTGCGGTGGCTGCCCTTTCCCATGCTTCCACTGCAGGACCTCAACCACAGGCAGACAGAGGGGACACCTGTTTCCTCAGAGTGGTTGGCCGGCATCTGAAATCTTAGTGTCGGCCCTGCCTATTGAGAGTGGGCAGTGTGATAAGGCCCTCGCACTGTGATGGGGTGGAGGAAACCTGAGGAGAGAGCAGGAAAGGGGATGCCTATAGCCAGATGAATGGTGGGCTGGTGCAATTTGCCAAAACACAGTGCCTCCTTCCCCAAGATGATTACCCACACTTGCAATAGAAAAGCCTTTGTCTGGTATGAGTCCCCACTTATCTATTCTTTATCGTAATGCAAAGGGAATAATACCCTACCTGTGCTGCAGTAAAGGACAAAGTTTAGTGCAAAAGGGAGGAGGTGAAATTTAATGTGTCTGTGGCGGCTGGTGTAAATCAGCACAGTTATAGTCTGGTAGGAAAAAACATTGGCCTCTTCTAGAAATACCTTCGACTCAAAATCATAAATTGTTGGCACAAAAAGCCCATCAAACTTTACGCTCTTTGAACTATTTGTGTGTTTTTGGCTCCACTCTGCCACCATTGAGCTCCTATAGAAACAAAAGAGCACAGAGGTTGACTTGAGACCCAAAAACTCATGCACGGCCCATTGAACATGATAACTTTTTAAACATGTGGTAAAAACAGTGGAAGACTTAAAGATGAACGTGATCTCTGTCTCTTTTTTTTCTTTTTTTAAAGTCCCTCATGGTTACAGTATAAACTAAGCCCATTGCCATTTCCTGACTTTGTTCTATTGCTTCTGAGCATCTTTTACAAAGAAAAGCAACAGCATCTCTCTTTCTGTCTTGAATGAATGTTGCCAGGAACATATGGGTCACAAGGGCAAACACATTCCAGCGAGAGTTTGTCCAAGATGTTTCCGCATGAGCCCCTCAATGAGGCTCATACTGCCTCTCTCCTCACACCATATATCATCAGCCTTTCCCACTGAGCTTCTGTCACCTTCCCCATACCCCCTTTGATGTCATGAGATACTGGTGTACAATTTGTAATTACTGTTGAACCAAGCTTCAATGCAGCAACCTCGGGCAGGCCCCAGTCGACCGTGCTCTATGTTTTTATGTTTTTTCCCCCTTCACTTCCATAATATCTTAGGGTACCCCCGCTGATATGCTTCAATTGCATAAAAATGTCATGTGCCTCAGTACTCAAATATGTTGAAGATGGACCCTAGAAGACTGGATGGTCACCAAGGGGCTATAACAGGGGCCCAGGTCAATGTCTTTCTGCTGCCTTCAGGGGCCATGGGAAAAAAAACAGCAGGCAGCTCAGGTGAAGGAAGTGAACAGCCCGAGGAACAAAGATGCAGACTCCTGAAATCTTTAAAGATTTTTTTGCCACCGATTGTGGCAAGAACATTTTGTCAGAGCTATTGTGGTGACAGTGTGAGTCACAGAGTGGTTACGTTTAAATAAGAGGATGATCCTTTTTGAATACGTATCATGGAACTCACAATAGGTGATTTAAAGTATTGCAGTTTTGTTGCCTTAGAAGCTGTTGTTAATGTGTTAATGTGTATTCATTAGCACAGCTGTACAGTAAAAGCTCCATAGTGTAGTGGTTTACACACTGGCCTAACAAGTGAAAGCTCTCTCGTTCAATCCTGGAAGAAGCCACAAATCCCTTTCGGGTTGCAGCTGGTGTGAAAACTCTGCCAAAGCAAACACGTGGAGCTACCTGCTGTGGCAACCCCTTGCCTGGTGAATAAAGTAGCTGCTGCATACAATAATAGTAATAATTAAAATAAAATCACATTTGACAGAATCAATTCCCAGGCTATTAAGGAATTTTTGTACAATGAAAGAAAAGCTTAAAAACTTCTAAAACCGAGAAATCTCAGTGTGTCCATTAGTTTTGCTTCAGGCGTTTATTCCTGAATATGAATTCAAGCTGTACAAGTGCTCACTCGTCCTTCTGAAAAGCCCATTCATATGTGAAAAATCCGTATGGGTTCAGAGTCTTGGGTAACAGCTTAATGTGGCTTCCTAATTTATTTCCCCACCCATCCTGTGACTCAGGACCAAAGGGGGGGGGGGGGGGGCCTTTTTTGTAGAAGAAAAAAAGAGTGGAAATTGTTGGGGGAGGCTACTCTCGGGCCCTCTGACCTTCCCTCCCCACCCCAGGC
>VUQK01043496.1:0-21561 GCA_015106715.1 Bujurquina vittata | reverse complement strand
GATTATGTATTATCAATGGCCTGAGGTGGAACAGCTGCAACCCAAAGATCTGAATTCAGACATCCATCAGTTTTTTAAAGTGTGACTGTGCAGTAGAAATACTGCAGTGTGTCATGTCTGCAGCAATGAGTAGAACAATTTTCATTCACACATGTACTAGATTCCCTACTGTATTGTACATGTGCTTCACGTTTTCTTTAAGACTTGACTTCAGAGGAAAGTTCTCCAGTCTGTTCTCCTCACTTTTGAAGTTACATGCTCCTCCTATTACTGGGGCCATGCAGTCTCCCCCATGGTGTCCTTGGACAGCTCTTTGAGTGCCTGAAAATGTTGCGGACCATTAATTCTGGATTGTCTTCATCTGTTTGCATAATTTTTCCTCCGTAACCGTTTTCCTCCCCCATTTTCACAGTCTGTGCTCTCAGGTTTATATTATTCTCTTTTACAAAAGTTTGAGTCTTCAGCAGATTTCAGTTTTATATCATTTTTCAATACCACTGACAGTTGTTAAACTTTTACATGAGCCTGTTTTATGGTATACAGCCTGTCAGCTGTGTACCGACTGTACACAGTACACAGCATGGTTTACAGCCTCTGTGCTGATGCTGACTCTTGAAACTCTTCACCTGCCAACAGATAGGTTTACAGATGTATTCAACAGTATTTTGTATTCTTTTATTAAAATTTCCAGAAACATGTAAAATCATGAGCACAGCAGAGCTGTCAGTAAACATGCAAAAAAAAAAAAAGAGTGGGTGTTCTCTTTAACATTATATATTTTCTAGTTTTTTCAGTTAGACTAATTTGCTGTCAGGCAGGAGGTTGTTTTTGCAACTCAGTCAGACTCCAGAAATTAATTTATCCAAATAACCAAGTCCTCCTGGGCCGTGGAGGTTGGGACACTGAAATGGCCCTGGTAGGCAAAGCCGTCTTTTGAAGTCTGGAATGTTTTGGCTGACTTAGAGCAGGCGACTGGAGTGGAGGGATCGTTTTCACTGACCCATGGGATTTTTAACCATTTTCATATACCGAGAACAAAACAAAGTGAGGAAAAATGCCTGAGCTGATTTGCATTGACTTTGCTATCAAAAACCAAGGGGAAAAAATTAAGTGAGACTGATTTAGCGGGCTAGTAGATTTTCCATTCTTTTTTTTTAAAGCAATTTCTGGAATATGTAGGTGATGGTGTATTTTGCTTCATGGCTTAAAAAGTTTGACATATTTTTTTAAAAAAAGAAAATGTAACTTAATGTGGTTGTCATGTTTCCATTTGTTCCATTTCTTTTCAAGAGTGCAGACTTTTGCTAGTGGGATTTTTCTTTGATTTATTAAAAAGAAACAGATATCATAACAATCACTCTTATTAATGCATTACATTAGTGCTAATTAGGTGGTCATTTGGACTGAGGGCAGAACAAATACAGGGCACATCCTAATAATCCAAACACTTTAATTGTAAATAAATGCTCTCATTAGGAGCAATCAATCAAGGAGCAATATATAATGATATATATTATATCATTATATAAAAATCAGCAAAATAGTCACATTAATAAAATGTATGTTTTTATATTAGATCATATTAAAGACTTTAATGGCAGCACCTAAATGGTATGCTTTTATTTAACAAGCCCAAGAAAAGGGAAGTGCAGTAAACCAGGCGGTGTGGAGTAACGGGGCACTTGAGTTTCCAGAGTAATAAATAATTCACAGGTCCTGTGTGATGAGCTGCTGAGGACAGAAATCCCTAATGACAGCTTTTTATAACCTATGACTCAGCTGCCCATTATGCTTCTGACATCCCTACACAGACCACATCCCCTCTGCTTGCCCAGTGCTCACTCTTCTCTCACCCTCTGCTTCTTCGCCTGCTGCACTGACTGAAAGGAGTTATATTACACAGTACTATATGCAGTCACTTAATGAAAGAAACTGAAATGGGAAAACATATAAAAACTGTGTTATTAGAGGCTAAATGTATTTATTCCATACAGCTCATCCTAATGAAATTCTTCACATTTTATTTGTTCTACTTTATTTTGAAAT
This sequence comes from Bujurquina vittata, assembly GCA_015106715.1. Classification (NCBI taxonomy): domain Eukaryota; kingdom Metazoa; phylum Chordata; class Actinopteri; order Cichliformes; family Cichlidae; genus Bujurquina; species Bujurquina vittata. The sequence continues at coordinate 19,515 of VUQK01043496.1, read as the reverse complement.
GTCCCGTATACATAGGTGACATGTATATTGGCAGAGGATCGAATTAAATTTATAGATGTATACACTAATATATACTAAATTATAATCTGGCAGAATTAGATAACCAGATGAAGTATTTTTCTAGAATCAATATATCGGTCTTTAGCTTCCTTCTGAAGTAAATAAAGTCAAATGATTGTAAAGATAGTAGTAGAAACAGCAGTTTTACTTGGAAAGGTTTTCTCTTTAAATGTACAACATATTCTCTTCTGAGTTGATGTATGGTTATTCATTTCTTTCTTGTACTTTACTGCTTCAGGTGCAGGAAGAACTAAGCTAAACTCGTTGCTACTGCTTTGCATGTGTGAGGTAAGAACCTGAATAATTGAGTTTCCCCAGTCCGCCTTAGGCCTGTGACTTAAAGTGCTGCAGTGTGTGATTGGCATAATGGCACCATACCCCCCCAGGTAAGGTCAGTCCGAGCAACATCTGGGTCTATTGTGCATAATGCAGCTCCCAGTATGAAAGGCAAGGCCTCATATGGTTTTGGTTGATATCATTATTGTTATCATTTCCAAACCCCAGTTCTCACTAAGAATAGGTGGTTAATTTTAGATGCAAAAAAAGATCCAATTACTCAGACCTGCTTGCAGTTGTCCCCAGAGTTAGTGCATGGATATAAATCTGGTGGCCTTGATTAAGTACCTGACAATAGAGTTAGCACAGCACTAGTAGTTTATAGTAACATGGCGGACATGGGCAATTAGGCCCACCAAGTAATTTACAGTACTGCTTGCAGGTGGTGACCTGGTATGAGCTGTGGACCACCTCAGTAACAAATTAGATCATATAGGCAGGGAGAGTAGAGGCTGTATAGGACTTCCAAATAAAGTAAAGCAATCAAAGATTATAAAAAGCTTGGCATGTTTAAAATTTGTTATGATTTTGGTTTTTTTTAAAGGAACAACAGAAGGCACTGGGGTTTTTTGTCTATGATTTTCTGGAGAATAAATGATCACTTTTATATGTTGTTGATCTTTTTACGTCAGCGTGGACTGTTCTCCTCTCACTGCTGCCTATTAATTATGAAATACTGTAGGCCTTTCCCATTTAATTTTACTGCTTCTTCCTGCTGAACTTGGTGTGAAAGGCTGCTGTTCTTAAATAGGTGTATAAAAGTAAGAGTGGAGAGTTTCCCCGAGTACAGGCTCTCCCCACAGCATTATGTCATCAGAGTCAAAAAGGCACAGCTAAAGAAAAATAGCTTGTTTCACACATAATAGACACCTTAACACGTGGAGCAAATAGAGCGCGTATAGGGCTACTTCTCTTTACGGTTGCAGGACAGACAGTGACTGCCTTGATAACTTGAATGCATTAAATTTACCATTGCAGAAAGTCTTGTCTCTTATCCTTACAAAAATGAATATAAATATGCGATATTTGTTATTGTCTAGGTGAATTTTGACAGTGTTGGCTGAGTGAGACCTTTATCATTGTACTGTACTCTGTGCACTCGGTGCGGCAGTGTTGAAAACAGTGCCCTCTTCTGCCTGCTTGACAGTGTCTGTGCTGTTTGTCCACAAACTAAATGACTTGCCATATTCCACAGTGAGGAGAGGCCGTCAGTGTGGCACTGTGTCTGTGGCTTATCAACCTTTAGTACAGGTCATGACTGGGCTGTTGAGTGGCTGGAGCCTTGGAGTAACTTTGACTTCCTTCATCCTCATTCTCAGCATGTTGGCCTTAGTATGGGGTGATTTCATGAAGGCCACTATAGTATGATGGTCCCTGCATCCTGTAAGCATCCACTGCTGGGATGGTTTTCTCAGCAAGGCTATTTCACTTTATAGACTCATGTCCTGTGTGGCTAACGCAGTTCCCCCGGCACCTCTGGTAGGTGTTTCATAAAATCCCTTATAGTTGTATTTTTGGTCAGAAACAGAAAAAAAAAAGTTTATTTTACAAAACTGTAAATCTTTTGCCTCTGCGTAAACCTTTATAAATAAATGTACACATTTATTGTGGGTCATACCAAGCACAGCGCTTGGTGCATGTCTTTGGAGGATGGTCCATCTATTTTCATTTATGACCAGCACCCTGCAAATAGTCTTAACAGCTAATTGGCATAAACTCCAATGATGTGCGCAGAACCACACCACCGACAGCTGTGTGTGGTCCACAAATGCTTGCACAGCTATTTTAGAGTCTCAGTCCAAAAGAAATATACAGTGTTTATGTTTCACTTGCAGTGCAATTCAGAACACTTAGCTTTTTGTCCTAGCAGAAAAATTGTTTTATTTCTGTATTTTCTTTAATATTGATATTGTAAGCATAAGTGAGCATCAGATGATTTTTTTTTCATTTGCATATTTTCTTTGTATAAGACAAAAATAAAATTATTGAATAGTCCTATAATCATAATTGCTATTTCCATTAAAACTGTAATGGAATGTCCCCAAGGATATGGGTTTGTAGGATATGTTACTGGGCTACTGAACAATAATTAGCATTTTGGCTGCTGATGTTTAATCTCTCATTAGCCTTCAGGTGACATGAAACAGCATCGGCCTCATTCTTGTGTTTGCCATTCAGACGCAGGTTGAGTGACAGCCACAGAACAGCACATCTCTTATGTAAACCTTCCCTCTACTGCCACGAAATTAGAGTGCCTGTTGCTACACACTGCTGCCTCCTGCTTCTGCACAAATGAGAAGTAAGCACTGTGGTTCAGAAGTTCACATTTTGGATGCATGCCGGAACTACTTAAAACCAGTGACGTTTTCAGGGAACAGGTGGTCCGGGTGACATAATTCTGGCTTACTGTTATGATCCTTAGAAATTAGGCCCTGATATTCTGCCAGAAGGCTTATTACGCTGTCATATTGTATAAATTTTAGTGTATCTGACTTGTTATTAATGGAAAAATATATGGATGCAAAAATACTGACAGAAAATACTTGTGTATTTTGCTTGTAGACCTAAATACATTAAATAAGCCTACAAACAATTTGCGTACATGTCAAACACTCATTCACTCATCTGACATGTCTCAAGGCTTGGCTAAGACAGCTAGCTATTCTCATCCACTGTTAACTACTGGCACATATGCGTTAGAGTGGAATGCCATTCAGAATGCAGAAAATATATTTAGTTCTTGCCAACAGACAGCAAAAGGCACCAGTGGGTCTAGCCCCTGTGTGAGAACAGTTATTTCTGTCGCAGTATGGACTTTCAATTACTGTAATCCGCTCCTTCAAGAACATCAGGGGCAATTAACTATTTAGGTAAAATATATGAATTATAGCACGTATCATAAATACAACTCTGTTGCTCAAAAAGTTGAGATGGTGTGTAAAATTTACACAGAAATAAATGCAAAGTAATAATTTGCAGATCATTTAAACCCAAGTATATTAAATTTATTGTACAAAAACAATATATCATATACTGAAACTGAATTTTTGAATACTAGTTACTTTTGTTACTAGTTACTAGCTACTTTTGAATAATAGTGCCTATAGGTGCAGCCCTCACAATGTCTATGCAGACACAGTGGTGCAAGAGAGCGAGAAAGAGGGAGATTGAGAAGTTTATTTCCCTCTTTCGTCATGAAGAGAGAGAGAGAGGACTATGATATTAATCCAGTTCACATACAGCGATGAATGTTTAACTCACAGTAATTATGCCTGAACAGGTAAAAACAATATTAAGTTCTAACACTGTCAGTCAATCCTTTTTAAACTTTTTTATATTCTTGAGATCCTGTATGTGTAATTAACAGGAGCAGTAGACCAATAAAATGCTTTAGCTAATTTAAGAGTTGTTGCTTTTATCTGAAGAAAACACTAAATCTTCCTGAGCTCAACAGGTGTTGCTGGGCTTGTTGTGCACTTGTGCATTTCAGAAAACTCGGGATAGAGGCACGTTTAACATTGTGTTGCATCACTTCATCTTTCCACAATATCTATTCTAAGAATTCAGGAGCTCAGCAGAGCATTTGGTATAGTTTTGAAAATTAAATATTTTCTTGCTTCATATAGGGTTTCAGCTGCTCAGTGGCTTCGTGTATTGTATTTTTTTATTTTCCTAATCTGCCCAATTTTTTCAGTGGACTAATGGTCTGGACTTCAGGCCGGCCAATTTTGACCCAAACTGTTTTAAAATGGAGCCATACTGGTATATGGAATGCGATTTGGCAGTGCCTTGGTAAAATAAGTAAGGCCTTCGCTAAATAAGGTGCTGTTTGGATGACACCAGATGTGCTAAAACCATTCTGTATTGTATTAATGGTGCCTTCAGAGAAATGTGGTTATCCATCTGCACTAATGCAACACCACTATGGATACTTTTGGATGCAAGTTTTATTGTTACATGAAAATAGTTATCCTCTCAGCTAACATCTTGAGTGTTAGTCTGGGATTTTTTTTGGAGTATTTTGGGATATTAGAGAGCATTGTACACTTTAGTTTTGTTCTTGCTGAGTGCTTGCTTTTGGTTTGATATGAAATGACTGCACTGAAAAGATCAGTCTGATAGATCTAAGTTATTATTTTGAGTTTCTGTAAGCCCATTAATAGGTAGGCACTTATGGACAGTGGAAATACCCCACAGCTGCAGACAGGCTGTTGCTCCATATGTTTCCCCCAGAAGAGCCTCAAACTTCAGTGCCATGCAAACGTGGTCTCACTTGAAGCTGCACAGACATGTGTCCAGCAAACAGTAATACAAACAGAAACAGATGTTCTGCTTTAAATCACAGTTAAATTAATAGAAAATATAGTTAAGAATCCACTAGTACCTTCCATGTAGATGTGTTGTGATGCTTAATGTTGACAGTGCATTGTATGTTAAAGAGTTTAAATTATTATTGATATGTACGGTCACATGTAAATCCATGGTGTCATATGTGAGCATGTTTTATTTTAAGCCAAACTGTAAGGTGTTATAATTGGAGAAGGTTTTATCTAAAACCAAATCTATCAACTAAGTCATGTGATTCAACAAGGGTGAACTGAGAACAATGCAAAGATAAGTGAATTATTTATCTGGTATAAACTTATAAACTCACAAGAGTAATCTTCCAAAGTTAGCCAAGTGGCAGCTCCTGCAAACAGAACCTATCCTGTTTAACTGGTAAGTAACTACTGCAAAGCTGTGTTATACAAACATTACAGCGTAGTGTGAATGCTTGTTGAGTGGTAAAGTGTTTGCTTCTCTATAAAGGCAAATAACTGTTGGTTTGATCTGTGTAAATATTTTGGAACCATTTTAGAATCAAGACGAACAACATATTGTTGTCCATCAGTGCAGTAGTGCATGCAACACCAAGCTGCATGGCTACTTACGTATAAAATTACTATTTTATGGATGATACAAACATATTTAACAAAACACTGCTGCTATGCTGGTTTTCTGACTTCGGCTTCTCAGTGGTCACAATCATCTTTTCTGTTTTGATTGTGCCAGTCTTACTGTGGATTTAATGTTATTTTCTTTTGTGCAGGTTTTGCATGTCTGATATTAAGTGTTTTTAAGCATAAGCCAGAGTACCTCATCAATGCTCAAATGACTCCAAAATGATGATTCATTCTTTTTCACATTGTTTGTTTAATTAATTCTCAAGTTACCATTTGGCATGAGCTAAATTAACTCTGATATTGAAAAGAAAATCATGTTTTCCAAGGGTTGCTCAAACCTTTAAGACCTCTTTGCAGTAATTTGAATATTAATGGAGTAGGAAACAACTTCCTTGCTGCAAGTCAGACTGACTATTGGATTAAGTTTATTATAATTAAGAAAACAATCTTGCATAGTGGCAAATTTAAAAAGCTTAAAACAAATCTGCACCTAATAGATGAAGTTGCCACCACAGAGCCACTTATTTAATAAACTGTAATGATTAACTTTAGCAGACACTTTATTGGAGTCTGTGGTTGTGCATTAATGAAGCGACTGACTAACCATAATCCATAGATTATATAAATGAAATTTTACACGTACCATATTTGTTTCTTATAGCAGATATCTATGCCCTCATCTTTGGATGAGGTTTGACTAAAATAATCAGAAATAATTTCCTTTAGTCATTATTGTGATTTGCTACCATGAGTGAACAATACCTTTACCTTCGCTTAGTACTCAAACTTTTTAAATGTCCTGGAGGAGTTCTTGTTCGAGTCCCAAACCTACTGAGATCTCTAATGAAGGCTTTACCTTCCAGGCAAGCATATTTCTCCAAATGACAGTAATTTACATATGATGTATTTAGAGAAGAAGAGGGCAGGCTAATTCCATTTGGAGAGTTTCCTTTGTTTTAGGAGTCATTAGCAGCTAGCTCAAATCTAATTTTTACAATTTCATCAGGCCATCTTGGAAAGCCTCTGTGAGCTCATCAGAGAGGAGCATTTATTGCTAAGTGTTCTCTATTGCATTAGCACACAATAAAGCGGCCAGGGACTGCTACAGACGTTTATATGGAATCCAGTTAACACTCTGGCAATTCGTTTTTTATTGGGACACAATCAATTTTTATTCATTTTAAAGCCAGAATGCTTTCTTTCATTGTGTGCCTACCCCAGCTTATTATCCCCTAAACTAATTACTCAGTTGTTTTCACAAAATGCTAATATTTATGTTAAAGATTTCCTCTTTTCAATTCAGACATGGCATGCATTTACATACACTTCCCACTAAGCTTTAAGCATGGTAATTGCATTCATTTAATTTGTATCAGTATGCCAGGCCTTATTTTAAAGTATTACAGTATTAATAATCAAATCTGGCCCTTGGGTCAAATCTGGCACTCAGTCATTTGGTTCATCTTGAAATTTGAATTTTGCCATTATTTAGCTGTAACAAACCTTATGCAGCTAGAAGAAATGTCTGCATATAGTGGACATACTGGAGGTTTTGAAACAAGATTGGACTCTATCTCTTCTTTACAACCATAATTACCATTATTATTATTAGACCAGAAGGAATTTCAATTTATTTGTTAGGAAGACATCCTGTCCTGTCCTGATCTTGGCAAAGGCAAAATAAAAGCACATTTTCACCATTCCTTACTAAACCTTCCGGTTTCCATATCAGTCATTCTTTTAAAAGGACTCCTAGCTTTTTCAGTACCCAATATGTGATCTCAGCACAATTAGAAACCAAGCTGTGCCTTTTAAGAGTTTCTATTTCTATCCTAGATTTATATTGATTTTCCACCGTCACTTTAAATGGTATCCTTAATCACAGACAAGTCCCACCCCCTATCAGATACACATGAAGGTGACTCTGTCATATGTTATGCAGTATACTGTATTTAAAATCAAAGTTGCTATTTGCTTTGCTGGCTTTGTGGTGAGCTGAGAATGTGTGGTGAAAAGCAGCTTAAGATGGTGTGAGCTAGATGGGTGCATCATCCTTGCAATGTAATATTTAGTGCCTGAATGCTTCTGAAGTCAAGACAAACCTGAATACCCTCTTCCTGAGTAGCCCTTCCTCTTGTACACGATGGTCTTTAATGGCTCCCATTTGACCCTGATATTGTTTAGTATCACATGCACACTTTGTGCCTTTTAACTTTTCTACTGAATCACTGGACTGGACTGTTTCCTCTTTCGTCTTCATCCTTGAGTCACCACCATCAATAAAATGCACAGACAAGTAAAGAATATCCACAGCTGCTATTAATGTGTATGTGATTGCAACTGTTTTGGGTTTAATGTGTGTGTATGGATATGCTTTTGTCCCTGTTTCAGGATTTGTTCTGCAGTGGCCTCTGGAATGCTTTCAACACATTGATGAGATGACAAGTTATCATTGATCTGTCCTTACTTAGTGGGATCCATTAAATAATGTATGGGCTCCCGTGCATTACCAGGACACTCTCTTGTCCTCGACCTATTAGAGGAGTAGGGCACGGGGCCCTAGTGGCTCAGGGCCCTCAGAGGTCCTTGGGCTTTCATTTAATTAAATTATCCTATAATGAAAACTCCCATAAGGAGATTAATTTTAATTATTTATCAGCGGCCGATTTGAGGGAGAGGCTGCATTAATAATGCATGAAAGGGCTAAACATTTTTCAATTCATCACCTTTTCCTTTTGTTAAAGGTGCAATTTATTAAGTGCTCTGCAGCTGCTAGAGGTACTGGTGGTGGCGATATGGGCAGCCAGTCTCAGAGGTCTGGTCAAAGGGGCTGTTAAAGCACTCAAATGTCATATTTATTGCTAAATTAATATCCCTTAAATACTTGAGTAATTCTTGTGTAGTATTAAGGATTGCATTTGTTCATTTGCATGGATTTTCACATGTTGTGAAAGATTTATCCACACTGTGAAAAAAAGTCACACTTTTCCTTTCCTCAAATATACAGTCATTTTCTCCTCTGTTTCTCAAAGCTTGATGGATTTTATATTAATACCTAAGGCAAGGAAGTAATCAAAATTATGCCGGTAGTTCTCTGTTGATGTTTCTATATCTGCATCAGATTGGCATGTTGATTCCCCTTGTGTGAGCACATTAGAACACTTTGGTGTCTGGCCAACAGAATAGGGGAAGATTGTCGACTGTCACACTGTGTGAAACTGTAATTAGCTGGCTTGGTAATGTACTTATTTGGGTCCCCCGGCTGCAGAGATAGACGCACAGTTGAGAGCTGAAAGATGATACATTGCTGAAAACAGCTGCCTTTTTAGGATATAAATGAGCAAATTCCTTATTTTCCCAAGTTTTGTATCACAGATACAAACAGGCAGACAGAGTGGCAGAAGTGGCTCAGAGCAGGAGACAAGAATGTCATTGGGATGGTGAGCGGGGTGCATTTATCAGCCTTCATCAATAGTTAATAAATAATTCAAGTAGAGTCTGGGGCTTCTTTAGGGCAGGGTTTCAGCTAGCTTGTAATTTTGTAAATTGCATAGTCATCATGCAATGGATGGGTCAGGCTCCTCTAAGAGTCACAGCTGAGAATCTAGAGCTGTTTTTATACGTGCACTGCAGCCCCAAACTTCTCTAGAATAACAGAGCTGTATGGCAGAACGCTAATGTCCAAATCAGTCTTTTAGCTTGCCCAAATCTCGTAGAGTGCGCCTTTTAGCTTGAGTCAAAATAGAGCAGGTAATTGTCCATGCCCAGATAGAACCTAAATCACATACAGTAGAGTAATTTCATTGGGAGAATGCCAGTGATGTGGGATATCTCTTTGCTACAGTACATGTGAAAAAGGGAAAATATGGATGATGTTCAGATTGGATTTTACTGAAATTGTCCAGAGTTCACGCCTTTCAAAGATTTGAGAGAAAGATTGTATACTGTTAACCATCTTGTCAAAAAACCCTCATTAGATTTTGTTGCCCACAAATGATTTCTATCAGAAAGAATTTCTATACTTAACTACAGATAAAAGTCTGACACTCAGTACTTTGGGTTGAAATTTATCCTAAACAGATTCACTGTTTGCCACATGATCTTGGCTAGAGCACGAATAATGAAAATCAGTATTCAGAAAGTGGCTTTTTGTTAGACCACATTCCCAACTTTTGACAAACGTCCACCAGATACTTGCACTGGCTCACACCAAAACAAACAGGTGTTTCTTCTCATTGTTCTAGATGTCTTAGTCCAGGTGCAGCTTTCGCACAACAGGCCATTGAATGAGCAAACCCCTCAGTTACTCCAAGTAAGCCTTCTGATACCTCTCATTCAACAGAAATGGCCTTCTAATTACCCCAACCAGTATTACCAGTTCTGTGTCCAATAGCACACTGTTCTTCCATATTGTTTCCTAGGCAACTGGAAGTTTTTGTGACCTATAAAAAGTTGCTACTTCTGTAACTGATCCGAGGCATTGCGGTTGTTTGTTTCCATGGTAGGCTGCTGAGCTATTTATAGGTCTGTTTAGCTGGTAATAGTAGGCAGAGAAAGTATTGCTAGCAATTTTATTCATTTATTTATTTTTGACAAGGTTTATGCTGGTGTTGATAGCCTGAAAGTCAAATGGAGAGTTGACTGGATATTTTAAGAACAAAAACCACCTGGGGCTTGAGCAACTGAGTCACAAAGTTGAGAGGAAGAAGGCTTAACACTCTCTTCCCGGTTTTCCCTCTGTCTGCTCCTTATAACAAACAGTGTTTATTTTGGAGTTAGAGGCAGCGTCCCGGTCGGCCTGAATTTCTTTGTTGTGGTTTTGTTAGCAAAGACATGCAGATCTGCTGGTATTGATGAATCATGTGTTCGTTATCAGAGGTTACTAGCAGTTCATCACACATCCCCTTGTGCTGTTTGACTACCAAAAGGTTAATCAGGGAGTCCTTAATATTAAAGTGATAATTTATCTCTGATTCACAGGGTTGAAAAGGTATATTAATTTTCAAAGGTGTTGAACAGAGTTCAAGAAGAGATGTCCCTGAAGGTATTTGGCAGCTGTAGCAAGCTTAACTCCAGTTTTAAAATCTGTCTCTGGCTTTCACTGTCTGTACACACAGCACACACTGATATCAATCCTGTAGTGTTAGAGGAGTATTTCACGTTTTCCTTAGTTTTGTATCAACTGATATAAGCGTACACAGATTAACCACAAGAACAAAACAAGTAATTTATGAATTGAATAATATTGATAATTTCTGTAAAATGCACCATCCTAAACATTTCTAAAGAGCAGCACACATCTCAGAGCATTGTGGCACACCTAGCCTCTGCAAAACACTGGTCAGAAACAGCTCAAGGAGTACAGCAAAGAGTCCAAGGCTTTTACTGAGCTTCGAACTCTGCAGATCCCGTTTAGTTTAAGCATCTGCGTGATGTTTCAGAACAATCACGATCCACTGAAGACCTCCCACCTCCCTCCATCTGCAGCCCACAGGACCCATAAGATCTGGTGCCAGTGTCCTGGTGCCAGACTCAACAGTACAATCCCAGAGGTCCTTTGTTTATGTCCCCAACGGGTCAGACAAGTTTTGATGGCACAAAGGAGACCTAAACAATAGTATACAGGTCCTGTTCATATCGTGGTTGTGTATATTGTACAGTTGTTTGCTTTATATGCATGTTGCTGCAAATGTTTGTGAATGTCGCTGAAGATCTGTAGCATTGCCAGTTTAATTAAAAACATGTATGTAATGCATACATACCATACACAATACCACTCCTTGGTGAAAATGTTTTTCTCTTAGACACAGTAAGAAAGGTTTAAGGGAGTCCTTAAAGAAGAGTTAAAGAGGATACACCATAGATAAAATGAGATGGACGTTTAAACAAAGTGAGATATCAATAGGAATTCAGTTAGTTTATAGTCTCAATACATTAACTCAACTAACAATCAACCACTCCCATCTTTAAAGCCTTTTACAGGATGTTAATCTGACCTGCCAATACATTTTCAGAGTAATGCACACTCTTAAGACCATTATGCTGGTTACATGTCTGCTATAGCTCGTTTGTTGCTTCCTCATTTAAATGCAGCCTTTACTGCACTGTCTTACTCTTTTGTTAAAGAAAAAACTTAAGCACAGGCACACAGGCAGACAACAAACTTGGTTTACACAGTTTTCTGACGGGCATAAACACTAAACAACATCTTTTTAAGGATGTGTTTTCCCCTTCTGCCTTTGTTGTTGGCATCTGTCTTTTTTTTTTACTCTTTTCTCTCTTTTTCTTTTGTTAAGGAATGGCTCCAGGATTATAGCGTTACTATATTTAAGTTGATACTAAAAAACACAGAAAAACTGCACACTAATATGAGGCACATTGAGAGAGAAGATTGTAAATTATGAGATTGTTTTTCTTCAAATGAGTTCTAGCAAAAAAAGAGAGAGAACATATTTTCTCACAAGCACAAAGGGTGAGTGTTCTGCGAGGAGTGCATTGCAAATTCCATTTCCTCATAAGGGAAGTCACCTTTGAGAGGGGCCACTGCTGCTCTGAACACATCAAGAGGAAACAAACATGGCATATCATTGACTCCTAATCATTTCTTTCACAGTGTCTTGAGAAAATGAACTACATCAGGACGTCTGAGATCTCAAGTCTCTTTTGATTACTGACGTCTCAGTAAATTATCTATTTGTTAATTTCTCTTGGTTTAAACCCTTAGCGCTTCTCTAACTTGTGGTGGTGCCATCTTTGTTTTTTCACATGTAAAGTAACTTGGACAGCTCTTCCTGTCTACTGGATATTGATAGTGCAGCAGTAGTGCTCTAAGAAAAACAATAAATGAAAGGCTGTCTCCCTTACTCATAATGACTGCAGCGACAAGTACCAGGCACATGCAGAAAAGTCACCTAGAAGTACTTTGAGGTGATATATTAGTAGATGAGTCAGTGCTCCTCATGCGTTGTCTGAAACTACAATTATTCCAGTGCTCACTATGAAACTTTTTATTTTTTGGTCGTGCATCGTTAGCTAGCTGCTGTTTGTTTGCACTGTCACGATTTTGAATATTGTGGAGCTCAGTGTGTTTCTTGCTCTTCTATAAAATAAGTGGCTGGTGCCCAGATAATGCACACATCGGCCTATTGAAGTGCACATGCACATGGAGTCGGAGTAGGCAGATAAACCCAGCTGTTAAATCTGTCCAGGAGTTAAAAATTACTGAAAGCTGGTGTCCAGTGGCAGTGCTCATTCATCACTGGAAATACCCGAGCTATGTTCGCTAGCACTTGTTTCTTTGAGAATAAATGTGGATGTAGGTTAAATATAAGATATTTTCCGGTCGGTGCTATTTCTGTTTATTTATGTAGGACAGATAGCTGATTGATAATGCCCCTGGCTTAAATCCTTGTCTGTGCTCTTGTATCATCTCTTGGCAAATATGGCACTGCAGCTTGAATGTGGAAGCATTTTCTGTTGGTAAGACAAACCACTGGATTGCGCAGCACTGCCTCTTTTGTAACTGTATTTAGTCACTAAGCAGAATGGCACAGGCCCAATCCAAGTGTCTTTCATCTGGCCAATTCAAACAGACGTTTGACCCCAGACATTTGCCTAATGTGTTTTTGTTATGTGGACTCCTGGCTTCACAAATGTCACAGTGGTTGGACTAGTGGGGGTTTGGTAAGTGAGTCAGAGAGGAGGACAGAGAGTTTGCCTGGGGGGTTGGGGTTGAGAGGCAGCAGTTATGTCTATAATGTCTGCATTTTGCACTCTAACCAATTGGGAGTTGGTTGGCGGTGTGGTGAACATAAGTTCCACTGATGACCTGCCCCCCTTCACCTCCTTGTGGGCCAGACCCACTGCAAGCCTGTTGATCAGTGGCCTGGCCTATAGCGCTTTGCTGACCTGGGCAGCTGGGGAGGAGACGGAGAGTGCCACATTTCTGGCCGCCTGGGTTGCACAAGTCAGAAGTCTGTCCCAGACAGTTGGGGCAACCCTGACAAATGCTGCCCTTAAAGGGGTGCTGAAAATTTATTACCAAACATATTGGTATTTTAGGGGCCAGCTGATTTAGATTTAGTGGTGTTGCTGTGAGGCTGTATGGTTAAACCAGAATGCAATAGAAGAGAAGTTTTTTGTTTTTTTTCCCAAGTTTAAATTTGAGTGACAGTTTTAAGCACATCTCACAGTTTGATGGATGTAGTGAAATAGTGCTCATGTCTGCATTGCCAAAGATTGCTGTTAAATGACAAAAATGTGCCACTTTAAGATGCTTTGGTTCCTCTTTCTGCTTGTTATTGCATTTGTGGGGAAGGCATCTGAAAGCAGTTATCCACTGTTTTTTCTTTTTTTTCTTTTTCTTTTTTTACATTAAATTATGAAACCCTATTTGGCTTTGGTAAAAGCTGATGGCAAATGAGGACCAACTATTTTAAGCCAATTTCACACTACTGAGGCTTGCCAACATAGTATCAATAGAAAAAAGAAGACAAATGACTATAGAGGATGAAACTATTTTCTCTGTTTTTAGAATGGGGAACTTATGAGTAATTGAAGTACAATAAATAAACAAATATACAGATAGTAATTTTATAATTTTTTGTTAAATTTTAATACCATAACCAAGAGCAGTTAACCTTAACAAGTACCTGTTCCAACCCATGAGCTCAATTACACAATTTCTCGGTATTCATACTTCAGACCATACACTCATCCAGACACCTGTAAAATTTTGCACAGTTGTGCAAAATATGTTCACAGACATGAAAACAGTACTAGCTACACTATCAAGCTTTTTCTTGCATACACAGACATGCTAATATCAGTTGTAAATTTACATTTGTCCTGCTCAAAAACTATCTAGATTTATAAGGAAAGTTAAGTCCTATAACTAATAACAAAAGCCAAACTCTAAGAAAGATGCATTAACAATCCTCATTTAACTTACTTATTAAAATAAATGTTTGTACTATTAAAAATTTCCTTATCTTTTAGTTGGACGTATATTATGTAGTTAATGCCCACAGTGATAACTTACTTCCAGCTGTAGCAGGGTCTTATTCTGAGTAATAGGTCTCTGAAGTGTGCTTGTTTGGCTTTTTTGGGGCCATTGGAGAGCAATAAAGTATCTGTCTGAGGATTTTCAGGGTTCCTTATAGACTTTCCCCAGGTGTGCTTCACTGCTCATAAACTACACTTGTCTCTTATGGCATATTCATGGACAAATGTGTCCGTGGAGAGTTTTAACTACATACTAGTTAGCAAGCACTGGGGCAACTACAAAATATAGTAATTGTTTTTGTAGATTCTTAAAGATCTCAATAAGATAGGTTGGTTTTTTTTCTTAAAAAATGTCTTATCATAATTCAAAACATGTTTTCAAAGTTTTATTTGGAACCAAGATAGCTGCAACACTAAGGTCACTCTGTTCATTTAACTTTGTGACGTCCACTGAGGTTAACCATTTCCTTTGTTCCTAGCTTTCTGGAGAAAAGCACTAGTGTATTTTCATGTTGAGGTATGCTGTGTTTACTTTTATCATTGCTACTTAGCGAGGCAGTCCAACCTGATGTTTGTTTATAAGGAATTCAGGCTTCACTCGGAACTTTCATTCACCACTTGAAAGCTCTTGACTTGCTACTAATTTACCTTTAGGGATTTCAAAATTATCTGTCTGCGCTGTCAAGATCTTTTTTGTGGTGGCAGCTTATCATCATCAAAGATTCTCTTTAGATTTAATGAAAGCCTGTTAGATGGGCAAATGTTATATTCTGTATACTTGAATACTGGATGCAGAAAGACATTTTGAAATCAAGTTAACATGTTTTTGGTCATCTAAATGACATGGGTTGCGTTTTGTTTTTGCTTTGAGTGCTGGAGTTGTCATTGTTGCTAGGAAAGCTGCTTTTAACTTCGTATTACAGAGTTCACAAGAAAACACATGCACTGGGAAGAGAGGAGGAGTGGAATAGTATTAGAAGTGATCTTGAATTGCCCTTGGTCATCAGAGTACCCTTGCTTTGCCAAAGATATGTCGCTCTGTGTTGCTTTATTTTGAACAGGAAACTTTGCACATAAAGCAACTCAGGAATATCCAACACCTAGCACTTACCGAGCTCCTGACAAATTGCAATCTAACGAACTTAACGTTCAACTTGGGTCAGGGGCAAAGTTGATTGTGGGAGGTTTGTATAATTAGGTATTCTGTAAAAGGTGAACACTTCACCCAGTAATGCCTGTACAAATATATGAAACTGTTATTTTATCCAAAGTTATCCCAAGTTCAGATTTCTTTTCATGGGGGAAGGTTTTGAATGCAGTGCTTTGCTGAGACGTATGTCAAAAAAGGAACTCGACCCTCCAACGTGTGACATTGTACAAACACTCTGGTAGCTCTACCCAAACAAGTTTGCAGCATATGCATAGGAAAATATTGCAACTGTGTCACCAGGGTGTTAGCATTTTGTTTCATCTGTACCATTTGAGCCCTTGTCACACCGCTCCTACTCCTTTCACACTGTTTATATATTCTTTGTCAAGTTAGGTAAACTCATTTTACTGAGATGTTCTCCTTTGTGAAACAACAGAGGAAAAAGACTCACCATAATTACTTCAGTTAGATCTATGTAAACCCTCAGTTTTTTATCTCAAAAACTGTACCAGCCTTTTGGAATTGTAGTCTCTTTCCATGTGTGCAAGAAGCTGAGTGGATAACCTATTGGCAGTGGAGGACAGTGCAGATCTCTCTTCACTCTAAATTGCAGTTAGGCATCCCTGCAGCCCCACATGAAGACCACTGAGTCCCATCAAGATAATCCTTAATAAAGAACGGCTTCACATTTAATCTTAGCTCTCTTCTCAAATTTCTTACTTGATATAGTTTTTGGCAAGTGGTGTTTTAGCGCTGATGTCAGTCGAACAGTATCAGTGCATCTTTTGTTAAGCTTCCATCTGGCAGATGGAGGGGGCTCTGAGTTTTTACAGTTACACAAATGATTATTTTATTGCTCTAATCTGCAAGCTTTTTTCAGTTTGAATATGTCGAGTCCCTCTAACTATGATAGTGTGTCATTGCTCTTTTTGATCATGTACAGAACTTTAGTTCTCACACTCAGCAACTCATAATATTGCCAATTCAATTCAAAGTTTAATCTGCCTTTTCCATGAGATAATTTGCATTTAGTGACCTTAAATTTAACACTGTGGAACATTAAAACAGTTAAGTCATCCACAGAAAAACTGCTAGATTGATTGGAACTTTGATTCGAAACATTCAGATGCAGGATGCATGCAGGAGTGTAAGAGGAAAATCTGAGTTTACTCAATGAGACATAAACAACTCTGGATAATTATACCGTGCAATTTGAAAATAACTCACTTGCAAAATTACATCGCAATCTAATTTTATACAGCTGCTTAAAACAGAGACACTGAATGAGTGTAGTAACTTAATTGGCATGTGTACCCATCTGTTATTAGAACTAGTTACTTGAGAGTCCCAAAGCATCTATTAGTCAATTTAGTTATTAAGAATCTGTTCAATGTGCAATATATTTCATGATCTGATATTGCAATGTGATCCTGTGGATTTTACCTGTGGGTGGAGGGTTTGGAAAAGCAGGCAGCGCTTGCATTTCGGGCACGTCCACATCATTACTGCACTGTGCTTAAATCAGGAGTTGTGCAGCCCGGATCTATTTCTGTCAGCTCCTCGTTGGCTACTGCTGCAGAGGCTGTTTGGTGTCGACCTGCTTTCAGTATGGGTCTTGAACGCTACAGCTGATCAGGTGCAAACTGATTAACTCAGTTTCATTAAAATTAAATAAATACTTGTCGTAATAATAAAGATTTGAGCGTGCCCTTTCAGTGAAATTTTTTTCATTTCTTATCATCACCGACTGACTAGTAGTTAACAGAGATATTCAAGTAGCACTCAAAAAGCCCAACCACTAACACAGCACACTATTCTTCTAGCTGTGGGTGTTCTTTTTCTCTCACCACCTCTTTACCATAGTAATGTATGGTTTCCTCTTTCTTGGTAATCATTTGTCAGTATTACAGTTGGTATTTAACCCACAACTTTATTTTGTGGAAATTAAACATATTTTAAATGGTTCATTGATATCTCAACCATTATTTACTCAGACTTGATGTTCTTGGGGGGGGGTCATGACATACTGAAGCAAAATCTGTACACGCCTCATCACCAGCCTGCATAAATCACCAGTTCAAGCTCATCAGTAGCAGCGTGGCCTTGTGTAGCAGCTTTGCACAGTTGAAATAATAACCTGGAGCAGACAGAAGGCAGTCATTACCTTACACACAGATGCTGTGTGTATGTGTTGACGGAGGACTTCCACTAGAGCGCTGTGGAGATGAACAGAGCCGAGCTTCTCGGCCGCTGTTAAACCTCTGGCTCCCCATCACCTTAGCTAATGACCTAGCTCTGAAGTCCTTCTGTGACAGAAAGAAATGCAGCAATGACCCAAGGCTCACAGGAGAAAGCAAAAAAATGTGGTTTGTGGTGAAAAATAGAGCATAACAAAAACAACAGAGAAAGGGGGGAGAAGAAAAGTGTGAGCCCTCAGGGCGTGTGAGCAGAGTCTGGTGTTCCAGTGGACAGACCGGCCAGTGGAGAGATCAGCATTTTCATTGTCTTAGTCTTTACTGATACAATCTGGAGAGGACTCTATTGCTTAAAGCTTTGAGTTAATGACATATGGGAAGCTGGTGTGAGGCACAACTCCCCCGTGCCTCCTCCAGACCCAAAGTCTTCCTGTGAGAGCACCGAGCAACTTTTCTGCTTTTTCAAACGGCAGCAGCCTCCCTCTCCCTCCCTCATTCACTGCCTTTCGTTCGCCCTCCCTCTCCCTCTCCCTTGCTCTCTCACTCTCTCTCTCTTTTTTTCCCTCTTCCTCAGACACTCACTAGTCACTGCCTGAAGCAGTAATCGGACAACTCTCTTTCTCAATAGGACCAGGTCTCCTGAGATACCGCATGGGGCTCAATGGGTTCCAACACCTAAAATGAAAAAGAAAAAAGTAGTTTTATAGTTTACATTTATTGTGCTACAGGTTCTACAAACAGCTGAGAACTGTTTTAGAAAGTTTGCTTTCCGTTCTGCTGGACTGAACGATCTTTCTCAAGAAGAATGTTTTAAATGAAGATATAAGAAGGGATAAACACACGGGGATTCAAACATAATTCTAGTGAGTATGACTTTAATTTCTGTGTATTATTTATTTGAAATGCTGCTTTACTGACTGTTTTTCATGAGTATTGTAGTGTGCGTCCAGTTTTCTCATTTTTCATAAATTTGTATTTAAGCAAGCTTATAATACTCAGTTAAATCATTATTGTCAGCAGAAAGAGTGACAATTAATTTTTGGAGTAATCTCATCAAGGTTTAAGACAGCACCTATCACAGCTCTTAAATTTGCATTTTAAGAAATTAATGCTTGATATTACAATAATAATGTTAATACAGACTCAAAAGGCAGGCTTTAATTTGGTAGTTGCACTTTATTAATAGCAGAGAAATATGTAAAATATTGCATTGCATTTCAGGTGTTAGTAAATCCAGCTAATATCCTGAGAAAAAGCCAATTAAAATGTAAAGTGAAGCCATTTAAAAAGTGATTTAGAGCCAAATATTTTATATTGTGAAAAATAATACATTACTTCTGTTTTTATGGTTCATACAGTCTAAATGGTTTTGCAAATTTTCAGTCAAGATTGGCTACAAAATCTTAGTTTAAATTCATTTTATCTAAAGTTTTTTTTAAATTATTTATATATATATATATATATATATATATATATATATATATATATATATATATATATATATACATATATATATAATTATTGAGTCAATAACAATTTGCAATTTAAAAATGGGGATCTACATTTTTTGACTCATGAGTAAAAATACATTTTAATCTGCAAAAAAAGCCTAACACCTTTAGTAGCATTAAAAAATAGTGTTTGTAAATTCACCTTTGAAACATAGGAACCCCTTTTTATTTTTCTTCCTTAGCCCACTTTACATTTTGTTCGGGCGTGGAAAAGATGCTGCACTGCCGTAGTTCCTTTTTGTACTGGCAGAACAAACAAAATGAGCTCAGTCAAAGCAGCTGACATCTAATGCCATCTGCTGAAGCGAGGAATGCTG
>VUQK01043490.1:22700-43476 GCA_015106715.1 Bujurquina vittata | reverse complement strand
TTTTTTCTGTAACTATTATTTCCAGTGCTAATTTCACCACTTTTCACTTTTTTCCACAGACGGACATCTTTTGTCCATTGTTAGTCTCACTTGTTTTGATTCTTCTCACGAAGTGGTCACACGGCTTGGGCTTGTTTTTTCACTTCTTCTTAGGAAATCAAGCTTTGTTTCACTTTGTGCTGGCATTTGTGTTTTAAAAAAAAAACAGACTAAAGGAGGGGGTCACCTCCTGCTTCCTCTGCTCCTCTTCTGCTGATAAAATGCAGTAGATGGAGACGTCGATTCAACCTGCGGTTTAATGGTGGTGTTGAAGCGAGCAAGTGTGTTGATAGGTGTGAACAGTGTTTTTGCTGTAGTTTTTCAAAGCCGGGTTCCTATCACGGCCATCTCTACAAACAAAAACAGCCCGACGGCTTTGAAGGCGCACGCCTGCTCTGCTGCAATCAGCCGGGCTCGACAGGAAAGTGAGAGTTTCCTCTGCAGCCTGTAACCAGAGACATTTAGATTAACTGGCACTACATCAAAGCTGAAGCTAGTAGAGAGATAAAAACCCATTTTCTTCTTACTACATTTATTATTTCAAGAGATATGTTTTGTTCATTTGAACTTCGGTGTTAATTTAATCACCACTTGTCCACAAGGCTCAGTGGTATGTCAAAACAGCCTCCCTTTGACTTGAATTTTCTTTCAAGGAAGTGGATGAGCTTGTAGGAAACCAAATCTGGTGGGCAAACTGTTGGAGTGGTCCAAAAAACATGCAATGACACATGCCACAGTTGGTCTAATTTCTTCCAAATTACCTCCCTGACACACCTCAGTACTTTATAGTGGAACTCTATTTCCAGTCCCTGGCTGACAACATCAGGCAGCACCCCACTTCTTCTTCTTTGTCTGTCCTCATCTTCCTACTGTACTTCATCTTCTTTTGCTTTTTCTTCTCCTTCAGCTTTGTGGTCTTCTATCATCTGCCTCCATCTCACCAACCCTCCTTCACTACATCATGAATCTTCTCTGTGGTCTTCATCTTTTCCTCCTTCCTGCCAGTGTCATGGCTTAGCTCACTGGTGGACTCAAAATGCAATTTCATGACTAAAAGTTCAGTTATTTACAATTCTGATAATCAAAAACTAAACAGCTGAGCTTTTCAGACAGCGCATTCCGGCACCACTGAAAGAGAAAGTCCATAAACTGCCGCTCACTCTCACAAACAGGGGGGAGTCCAAGTCACACAGAAAAGGTTGGCCAAAACAAAATTCTCAATATCTCTACACTCTCAGCTCCTCTCTGGGAATGCCAGGGAAATCTGCACAGAGGAAGCACACAGGTGAGAAGGCAGATATTTTGTCAAACAAGTTTCAAATCGTTACGTAACAACGCCAATGTCGCTGACGTGAGTAGTGCAACAACCCAGCATTGGCTGAAGGTCACTGCTCTGTTTAAGTAGCAGCCAAATGAGCAGATAGTCAACAGGTGTGCTTCAGCAGCAGAGTGGGAACCCAAGAGGACCCGCCCACGAAACACAAAGGTGTGGTTAACATACACACACAGAGAGGAGAGAGAGAGCGAGAGAGAGCAAAATAAACAGACATGCCTGGCTGGCAGGCAGACCATGACAGGCAGCTTCATCTTCAGCATCCTTTGTCCAATATATCCACTAACTCTCTGCACTTCTCTAAACTATCTCAGCCTCAGCAGTGCCATTAAATTTAGGTCAGTTTGATACAGAAGGTTTCCTCTTTGTGAGGTCCAAGGTGTAGTCACAGGTGTGCGCATGCAGGTGTTCAGGGAGTGATCTAAAGATAGTAGCAGTGCTGGAGGAGGTCCAAAGGTGATTTCCACCTTTAAAAGTAAATCTAACAAGTTTAAACCAAGCGGACTCACCAAACTGCTTGAATGTATTGAACATGCACAAATTTAACCTTCAGCAGAGCTCTCAGTCTCACTGAGACACTATAACACTCCAGCTGTATTTGCCAAAAGGTCAGGCTACGTGGTTCCATTTACCTGCTTATACAGGTTTGGACTCAAGCAGCAGTCTAAGCAGAGATACCCTGCATTTCATTATCTCTCCTCCTTATAATCCCAGTTGGATATACCTAAAATACCTCAACAAGGAGGCATTCTAGTCAGATGCCTGAACCTCATCTCAAGGCTCTTTTTGAGGTGGAGGATCTGCACCTCATTCCTGATTGACCGAGCAGTTAATGGGGTGAGCCCAAGCTTTCAGAGGATTCTCATTTCTACCCCTTTTATCTGCAATCTCATTCTTTCTGTCACAGCTCACTCACAGCTCGTGGTCATAGGTGAGGGTAGGAACGCAGATCAGCCAGTAAATCGACAGCTCTGCTTTCACGCTCCACTCTCTCTTCACCACAGCAGACCAAGTACCATTCTGTTATACCAATTTGCATTACTGCACACACCGCAACAATGCATCTTCCACTCCACTCGTCTTTTCCTTGTGATAACTTTGTTTGAACTTCCACTTGCGGGAGCAACTCCTCTCCAATCTGGAGTGGGCACTGCTCTCTGGCTGAGGACCTCAGACATGAAGAACGTGGATAACAAACATTAAAAACTGAATTTTTAAGGAAGAGCTTGAGTTTATTATG
The DNA here is from genome assembly GCA_015106715.1 of Bujurquina vittata. Taxonomy (NCBI): domain Eukaryota; kingdom Metazoa; phylum Chordata; class Actinopteri; order Cichliformes; family Cichlidae; genus Bujurquina; species Bujurquina vittata. Next base: position 40,864 of record VUQK01043490.1, on the reverse strand, counting down.
AACTTCACGTGTGCGTTTGCCTACTTCCACATATTATCCCTTCAATTAATCAATCAAGTGGAGCATGACATGATGAAGATATATGCCCTTGAGCCATGCTGCTGAAAAAACCCAGAGCGCTCATTTTTTAAACTGATATGAAAGCGCAAGTGTGTTTGTTATTCTTCGTGATAAATGAATAGAGCAGTTCATACGTGTTTTTATTGCTGATACTGGCGTTTTTGCAATGAAGCTGCTGATAAACGATTTATTGGCCGCAGCTCTTTCAATCTGTAAATCTGACTGTTTCCATGCCAAGAAATTCCAAGTAGCTCCGCTGAGTATTTTCATCAGGATTTCCTCCTTTAGAGGGCTGAAAAATCCTCTGAAACGGTCTTGAAACCACGGGGTCGTAAAACCCTTCTCTGCACGCCAAGATAATTACAATAAATCATTTTAATGTATACCGGTGGAGAATACTACACAGAGTGGGTGATTTTTCACCACAAATATCAGCTTAACTGCACCCAAGAGTTAAAGTTAGAACTGTAAATCCTTCTTGGCGGTTCTCACAGCATTACCTCAGGTCATTGGAGCGTAGTTGTGCTGTGTGCCATGCGGGAGCGTTCGGTAAACATACACTGGCAGGTTATATAAGCGCCTTTTTGTCCCGCCTATCAGCAATTTGTTTTTATGTCTCCGTTTCGAGCCAGAGCCGCTGTTTCTGACAAAACCCAAACAAGCAGAGCTGCACAGGACAGGAGATGAGGGCAGAGATTGCTGATCACTAGGAGAAGGGTGTGTGTGTGTGTGTGTGTGTGTTTGTTTGTTTGTTTGGGGGGGTGTCTTCATACTGTAAACATGCAAACTTCTAAATTGCCATTCTGGGTGCCAAGCAAACAATGCAGTATTCTCTTCTAACTTTTATGATGGTGTTTGGTCTGTTGTGTGTGTGTGTGTGTGTGTGTGTGTGTGTGTGTGTGTGTGTGCGTGTGTGTGTGTGTGTTAGGTGTGCATGTTTCCTTAGGCATGCAATGTTTTGTCTGCTCTGAGTGTGCCGGTTTGGAGCAATCAGCAGAGAAAGTGGCCCTGATAGTCACTATGAGACTGAAGGGTTGGTCTGTTTGCTGCTTTTGTTGTTGTTTTTAGCTCCTGTCCACCCACAGGGGGTTTTGCGGTTCAGGGTGATTACACTGTCTGTTAGGCAACATGAACACACTTAATGGCATCCCAGGAGTGTTAGGGAGCAGTCAGTCCAATCAGTCCAATTCCTGAAAGCAGTTTTAACAAACTCCTAAGCATGACCGTGAACTCTGAGTTAAGTTTTGACTTTCAGAATAGGTGATGAAAGCATGTGTGGATATACCTAACAGGTAATGAGAAAAAGCCCTCATCAAATAAAAAGCAGGGTCTCCATTTTAATGCAGTAGACTGAAGAACAGGGACGTTTATCTAAGGGTGTTTTTAGTCCTTTATGATCTAACTTTGATTCGTTCTACCCCCCTCTGTGGGGTTTGTTTGTGCAGAACACAGTGCAAACTCATGTGGGGTGGGGTGCGGGAGGGGGGGGGTAGCAACCATAACGAGACCCTTAGAGGAGCCTTAGAGGTTCCAAACAAACTCTAGAACTGTTCATGTATGGTAGGAACACCATCCAGATCTCAATCCAACCCAACTACCGGGTGCAAGTTTAAGCTAAGGTATGGTTTGCATTCTGGAATACGGCAGAGGACCACAGACATGGGGAGGACTGCAGCAACTAGTTTTAAAATGAACTGAGGGCTCATTTCAATAAGGAGAACAGGGTTTATTGAGATGCAGAATTCGAGCTGTTTGGCGATTAGACTCCGGTGAACGATCATAGCAGAATGGAGTCCCAGCAATGATAGGAATTAGGATGGGACACCAGGAATCGAGACACCTCCTTCCCAACCGAACGCTACCGACTGAATCCTCTCAGGTGGTTTGTAGTGATGCATTTTGGTTTGTTTTCTCTCTATGAAAAGAAACCAAAGCACAGGAAAAAAACTACAAGTTTGCAAAGTCGTCAGCCAGTGATTCAGACCAGAGTAAACAAGCTATAGATGTGAAAACGCCTTCGGAAATGGGAGAGGGCAGAAGAGAAGGATGAAACTGCATCATCTACTCAGTTATGAACTTAAAATTCTTTTGAAAAAGATAAAGCCGCAACCTGAGAGGGACAAAATACAGGTGACAGGAACTGAAGATAAAAACATGGATAAAACCGATAAGACACTGTTTATTTATGGACCCACAGGAGCAGAGGTGTAGTCCTGCTGGAATGCATGGGAATGACACACCACCATTTTTTTTTCTCAAGAGAGGAAATAAAATATGCACAGTTAGGTTAATCGTTTGAAATTTAATAAAGACAAAATGAGTCATCATGTGATATCTAGGGTCAGATTTAGTAACGATCTGCGCCACAAAACCCTTATTTGGCATCAAAATTCTGCTGGGAGTGGAAAGTTCTTTGGATGATCTACTAAATGTGTGCTAATTTATTAAAGACCTTGTATGTGAGAAGAAGGATTTTAAATTCTATTCTAGATTAGCCCAGGAGATGTGGGGAAGTAAAAAAACATAAAAAAAGAGACAGAAACAAACTTAGGAGCAAAAAATATTATTATTATAATTACGCTTAAACATTACCATCAAAACCTAGATATTGGTCACTAAACAAAAGAGTAAAAGTTAAATGATCAAAACACCCTCCTCTCCACTGAGCAGCAGCATCACAAACCAAAGGCTCTGGAACTCTCCTCTCCGGGCCTTCAGTACTCCGCAGTCACTGTTAGTGTGCATGAAAGATGCTGTCTTGTCTGCAAAAGTGCCCTACTGCTGCAGCCAACACATGTCAAAAGGCGCAACTTCTGTCATGGAGACAAACAGTCTCTGCTTGCAGTGTGCGTCGCACTTTTCACAGTTTAACCACTGCTCAACGAGCACTTTTGAGTGTTTTCAGACAAGTTGACAACTTCCATTCAAAATACAGGAGATCACGGCAATCTGCTAACACAATCAAAAGGGTTTTTTTTCATATAGCACTGTACACCTCTTTGCCACCAGGTTCACAGTCCACGCGTTTCCTAACATCTGGTGGATGCCAGGGGTAACCAACCAGGCTCTAAGGCTGTGACGCTGGACCCTAAACAGCTGGAGCGCCGACAGCCAAGTAGTCATTCCTGTAATACTTCTTTGAAGTTCACCACCTGAACTGCATGTGTTGTTGGTGCTTTATAATGTAAATTCTCTGCAGATATATCTGCACGGTCACATCCGTACAGACCCTCGCTCTGTGTCTGATGGCAAAATTTACACCCCTCGGACCTCAGCCGACCCTGCTAGACCTCCCAGTGGCAGAAAGTATAATCCCAGCCTGAGGCACCAGAGTGTGCAAGACACGCCCACTAGGGCAATGTCACAGCAGGCCCTGCTGCACTGTAACAGGCCTTTATTTTGTTATGTAACATTAGACATGAGAAAATTTGAGTTACGTAAACTGGATTTAGAAAAGGCACTTTATAAAGTGGTAAAAGTTAATGAGCATGTCATGCTTTTACCTGTCTATTTAAACCTTTTGTGCAGCTGTTAACACAGGGTAAATCAAGCAAACCTGTGGTTATATTATTTATAAATACCATGCAATACTGGAGGTTCTTTGAGAGTTTTTGGGAATTGTTTTTTGCTTTCTGACATTCATGTATATAAATACATAGATGGTATGGACTGTCAGTCGCTTCAGGGCAGCTCTGCTTGTCCACAGTCTGGATGAGTTTACTTGATTGGGTGTGTGCGTCTCTCAGTGTGTACATATGCTAACTGTAGCGTATCACTGTATGGCAGACATCTAAATTGAAATGGATCTGAGCCAGAAACTGCTCCTGCTGGCCTTGTCCCACTTCTTCTCCTTCCTCTCGGCCTCTTTTTGTCCCTGTTCCCCCCCATCTTTGCACACTGTTTTTTATTAATTACTACATCTTCCTTTTTTTTTTCTTTTTTTTTTGTTGAATGTGTCAACAGGTCTCCTGCCTCCTCTTTGCCTGGACCTCGGATTTGTGCAATTTCTCCCCCTATTAGTTTGATTAAAACAGTGTATGAAATTATTCGTGTGTGTATATGTTCACCTCTACATTGAAGGGATGATCTGGGGTCAGTTCTGGCTGGGGATATCCTGCATGTTGCGGCATTCCTATAGGATTTTAAATGCGCTCTAGTGTTTGTTTGTGTGACGTTGGTGATGCATCACACACACCGTGGGAAACAAATGCAAAGAATCGGTGTGTGTTTTTGTGCATTTGGAGTTATTTCCACGCCTGTGCACGTTGATTAGTGCTAGTGTACCTCTGCAATCACTGTGTAATTGTGTGTCCTACATTACAGTTGCACGGTGTAACGCAAACAAATAAAGAGCTTCCTCAGATGCCTTGCCCCCCCTCCCCTCCTCGCTCAATCATTATCCAGCGTGCATGGCATTCCAGCTCACAGGAATGACAAGGAGATTGTTATTGTGCTCTCAGCGCTGCATACTTGCATTCGTACACACACACACACACACACACACACTCACAGTCATAAACACACACACATACAGGCTTTTCAGAGCTGAGGCCCGTTCTCATTTCCAGCGATGAAGCCAGACAATCAATCTCCATTCACTAATTTCAGAGAAAGAGATGGAAGAAGTGATTAGGAGCAAGAGAAAAGAAAGAAAGTGGTTACAAGAGAGTGAAGAAGGGAGTCCTCACCTCCAACCAGCTTGTTCTTTCCATCACCCTGACCTCTTTGTTCCTACCTTTCGTCGATCTGTACGTCCGTCTTTAATGCTGCTGGTCGCTAATGAGCTTTCTGTCTTTTTCTTTATCAGGTCCATGGGAAGTGTGTGTGCAGACACAATACTGCAGGTGATCACTGCGAGCGCTGCGCTCCTCTCTACAACGACAGACCCTGGCAACCTGCTGACGGGCTGACGGGGGCACCGCATGAATGTCGGAGTGAGTCGAACAAAACACTTTCCACCACACCAGCTAAAAAGGTGTTAGATCTGTCTCTCGCTTTTGGTGTCAAGCAGCCAGTGCCAACTGTCCTGCTCTTAACTAGGGCAGTACACCTGTCACACTGTAATGCAGGTGTCTTACTGCAAGTTCAGGGGAGACGGGAACCTCCGGTGTTGATTTTCAGTATGATTACAGACAACGAAAGTGGGGCCTCATGATCCTTCTGACTGTTTTGGTTTTAAGCGGGAGGGATGAGAAAAGTTACGACAGGGATAAGTGCCTTGTGGTGGCCAAGCATTCGTATTGGCTTTGCTTTTTGATCCTTCGATGTCTGCTCTTCCAGTCATTGTGAAGCAGAATTCATGAAGCGCTAGATTGTTTGGCAGCTGATTAGGAAACATGAGCTGGGTTTAGACCGTATTGAGACATTATTTTCAATCTACTAATGATGTGCAACAATAATCCTGCTCAGTATGAGAGGAACCACAAGTTCAGACATTTAAGTGTATATGCTTGGCTGAGGAGCTAATGGAATGACATTATCATCTGCGGGATTATGAAAGAACGCCTTTAAGTTAAAATCCAAGACGCAGTGATACCGTAGTGCTGTGGTTAGTCTTGGATAGATGGCCTACTAGCCTACCTAGGCCAGTGAAGATCACCCATCACAAATCTCAGTTGCTGTATTTAACACCCCCTCATGTGTCAGTCAGTGTTATAATTCACTCTCATCAGGAGACAGAAAGGTGTGCCACAGGAGACTGTTGCATTTGGAACAATTACGAAGCACTGCAAGGTAAACCAGTGCAAAGTCCATGTTATAGCACTCAGCTGACATGGGTTTTTGAGTCCTAGCAAGTCCTGGGGATAAGAAACGCAAGTCAGAAATGGGAGCTGTAACACAAATTTCATAGTAAAGTAATTCCCTCCATCCGTCCATCCATCCATCCATCCATCCATCCATCCATCCACCCCCCCACTTATCCAGTTCAAGGTCACAGTGTGGGGTACACCGCAGGGCATGTTTAAATATGTCCATTTAAAAACTAACCCTGCAACAGAATGCACTCCTCTACTCTTAATACTTTAATTCCAGGAGAGGTTTGATGCTACGTGAGGGAATCATGTGATGAGATGCTATAATCAAGAAGTCTGCTACTTTGCACATATAAAGAAAACACCTGACTTCATGTACGTAAAACTGGTTCCTTCAAGCTCATCTCCTTAAGCAGCCATATATGAGTCCCTGCATCCCCGTTTTGTTTGAACCCCTCGCTGGTTATACTGCTGTCATGACTGAGCAAACGCAACTTTGCTTCAAACTGACCCAGCGAGAACTCAGTGCACTCTAGAACAGTATGAACAGTAGGAAGCAATCTGAAAACTTTATACTGTACTAAAGGATCAGAACTTGCAGATACCACATTGATGCTCACTGAAATATTTTTTAATGTTACCAATCAAAAGTGCAGTATCTTTGTTTCTCATGATTTTATTTCCTCCCTCTCACACCAGAGTGTAAGTGTAACGGACACGCTCAGAGCTGCCACTTTGATTGGACGGTGTGGCGAGAGTCTGGCCAGCGAAGTGGAGGCGTCTGTGATTGTTTACACAACACTGAAGGGCGACAGTGCGAGAAATGCATGCCGGGCTTTTACAGAGATCCCCACCGACCTCACGCCGCCCCCGACTCCTGCAAACGTAAGTTGCACACTAAACGGAGATGGGAGGCAGACTTTTTATTGGCATTTAGAAGTACAGTTGATGGCATCTTGTACTGACTGTTTCACAGCAGAGGACCAGATAAGGTTTTTGTGTATGTGGTTAGATGGCATTGGTAGAAATATTGAAAATTAGGGGGAAAAAGAGAACAAAAATGCAGCCACACTAGGACAAAGTCAAATAAATTACATTTGAGATGAAGTTTGAGAAATTGATTTTAAAGGGGACCCGTTCTACTTGGTTCAAATGCCAATTTTTTTCTTTTGGACTATGTTCATCAGTTTTATAAATGGACACTTTGTTAAATGTGCAAATATTAAATGTGGTTATACTAAAAGAAAGGGAATTGTTTATTTATCAGGAAATAGTTTCAGTTGTCAAGAGCATTTACAGCCCACAAATTGAGCTGTATGTGGCTGGTTTAACATGACAGCATCATACAGTTGCTGCAGATTTATCAGCTGCACATCCACGAACCTCCTGTTCCACCACATTGCAAAGGTGCTCTGTTGAACTGAGATCCTATGACAGTTAAGCTTGTTAACTGAGAGAAGTGGCACCCGGTGTGGTCTTCTGCTGCAGTGACCCATCTGCTTCAATGTTCCACATGTTGTGTATTCAGAGATTCCCTTCTGCATACTTTGGTTGTTTGACTAAACAAAACACTTAAATTACCTTTCTTCCTTTCTTTCAAAAGTGAAAGAGCAGCTGAAAGCTCAACTATGTTCCTGACTCTATAAAATGGCTATTATAAGGCATGACAATAGAAATTGCACTGATCAATGCTGAGGTCAGGGTCTCAACATCAAACCAGTGGTGACAAAAACACCACACTGGCACAGCCCTTTAATGCACGCAGAGGATGGAGATCACAAGCCGGGACATGCTGGATAACACTTAGTCCTAATGGGCACCTAGCTCTGTGTGTGTGTGTGTGTGTACGTCTTGACTCAAAGCTCACCACAAAATTCCCGCTTGTCCTCAGCTTGTTCTGCCATTTTTCAGATATGACTCAGAGCTTGATTGTTAGCCATGAATGTGTGAGGGTCCTCTTTCCCTCTGTGTGTGTGTGTGTGTGTGTGCGTGCGTGTATGTGCGTGTGTGTGTGTGTGCGGAGTGGCATGCTGCCCTTCAGTGATGAGATGAGTCTTGAGTAAACGTGAGATATTCATCCGTAAACACAGACCTGTGGCTTCATTCTCCCTCTGATTATCTGTCAGATTTGTGAGATCATTCCTGCAGGTATGCTGGACTTGATTGCAAGAGAAAATGTACGTGTGCAAATAAGCACATCTCATTAAATCCTCAATGACCGTCAAATATCATCAGACCATTCAAAAACACGGAGACCAGTTGTTTCGATTCATCTTTAATACATCTTGTTGTGTTTTGGGGAAATTAAGGTCAAGTTCAGAGTAAAATAAATGATAACAGGGTATTATTTAGAGAAACCTTGTGATTGACATGTCATTACTGTATGCTGAGTCCTTGATTTCTAACAAGGATCCCCACCTCGCTTATCACACTTGATAAAATGAGATAAAATGTCAAACTCAAAACTTAAAACTAGAAGTTCATAAACCTGAAAAAATTGACTGAAAATGAATAATACAGTTTTTAAAAAATGTCTGCAATTAGAGAGACTGTGTCATTGTTACAGATGTCTCCTTTTATAGTTTTGGTTTACAGTTGCATTGGAGTTACAGGCACTGGCAAAAACTGGCCTTCAGGCTTTGTGTAGAAGTGCTGCTACCCAGAAGTCATCTACAAGACAGTTCAGATCCATGCTTCCATGTTGTTTATGCTAAATTGTGAGTCTACCAACTTCTCCAATATTTTAACTGTTGTCCAATTTTTATAGCTGACAGGAGTGGAATCTGGTGTATTCTTCTGCTGTCGTAGCCCATTTTCTTCAAGGGTCGAGACAATCTTCTGCTTAACCTGGTTCTAACAACTTGGTTATCTGGTTACTGTTACCATCCTATCAGCTTGTAACAGTCTGCCCATTCTCCTCTGACCTATGGCATCAACAAGACATTTTCACCCAGAGAGCTGCCGCTCACTGGATATTTTCGCTTCTTCAGACTACTGTCTGTAAACCCCAGAGATGGCTGTGTGGAAAAATTACAGAAGATCAGCAGCCACATTCAGTCACTTTAATCATCTTTCTTCCCCATTCTGATGCTCAGTTTGAACTTCTGCAGGTCATCATGCCTCACCATGTCTGCATGCCTAAATGCACTGAGTTGCTGCCCTGTGATTGGCTGATTAGATATAGAGACACCTGTTCAACTGCTTGTTAAGTTAACAAGCAGTTTAACAGGTATCCCTAACAAAGTGCACTCTTCTGTGCTGGTTCAGCTCCTATGACATAACCTCAATTTGCTGCTACATGGCTTTTAACTTGTGATTTCCCATAATCTTGTTAAGCTTCATGTATGGATTTATACAACCTCATTTATTGCCATCCATATTTTCTGCATTTTCTTTTACTTATATCTTCATCCCTGATAAGGTTACAGAAACCGATGCGTGCCTTCTTTACAGCTTGTGTGATATATAAAGGTTTGGATTTCAGTGATTAGGTTCAGTGCTTGACGCGTGAAAACTCACTTGTGGGATAACTATAGAGACTAATGACGGCTGACTGATGGGGGGAAAAAGGAGCGACGACATGCTTGGAGAACCCCTGAGACGAAGGTTCAGGTTGTGAAATCCCACTGCAGCGGCTCGCTGACAGTAGAGGAATTTCCCTCCGTCGTGTGGAACATTTTTTTCATACCAGCCTCCGAGGGGCCCGGGAAAGAAAACACTCTTGTCAAGCTTCACGCAAGCTGGTACACACCAAATCAGTTTATCAGGAGGGAGAGTTACAGTGTGTGTTTGTGTGTCTGTGTGTGGGTATTGTTGTCTGCAGTGGGTTTTCTTGTGGCTGTTCGGGCAGGTGTCTTATCATGTCTCAGCAGATGCTCGTGAAGTCTTCATTGTCAGAGCTCATGCAGCTGACAGCTTTCTTAGACGCGTGTATTCGCTTACACGAGTCGTCCCATTGTGAGCCCTTCAAATGTACCAATATGAAAACTGACACTCGCCAAACACATCATCACACGTGTCTTGGCTTTAAATGGCACTGAGGTGGCGCTGTAATCTGTTAATTATTAGCCTGTGCAGGTTGCTTCCTAAGCAATAGTGCTAATATGGCCGTCTGTGCATGCCCGCATCTATAAAGAATATAAATGTGATATCTTTATGATTTTATGTGTACTGTTTTGTGAGGTCTTATGACGATAGTTAATCTTATCTTTGTTGGGCGGGTGAGTCGTCTGATAAACTGTCTGGTTTGACGGTTGGGTCAAAAGGACAATTTGGGGCATGTAACTCCCGTAACGTTGTGGAAATTCAGAGCAACAAACAGCACTACTTACATTGATATCTTGAGAGAGCAGGATACAGAGTATGCCTAAGTATTATTTTAATGATAGCAAGGTTGAACTGAATGTGATGAAGTGCCCAGTACCAGGTACATGTTGTGTGGCCAAATTACAGCTAGCAGGCTAATTGCCCTTGGGATTGGCTGGTATTGCAAATATTAGTTATGTTTTTGGTACGGCACATGCTGATTTCACCCAGCAACCTCTAACAGATCAGTCTCTAGGCCTGTGTGACTGAGGCCTTAGACGTGATTAACTTTTGAAATCCATGTGGATTAGATAGGAAAAAATATCTGTCCTCCAGAAATATTACAAACTAATCTGGCTGCAGATGTTCTTCTGACCAGGAACTCAGTTCATGCATGGGATGGAGGGAATCTTTAGCCTTGGTAGAAGAATGTAGCCTTGGGCTGGTCTACTTTAATCGTTTAGTTGAAAAAATGTCAGCTATGAAAAAAGTCCAAGGTATCCTTTTCAGACTTTCAAAGCTCTAAAAGTATTAAACTATCAGTTATTAGTTTAGGGGACAATATTTTCAATTGGTTTTAGACCTATTTAAGGATTAGTATTGTTTTTTTGTAAGTTTCTTTTTTTGCTCATGCAACTCCTGTAGGACTGTGCTTCACACTTCACAGTAACCTGTGAATTGTGATGATTTGTGAGCCAGATGAGCCACTACATCTCTTTCTTTCTTTCTTTCTTTCTTTCTTTCTTTCTTTCTTTCTTTCTTTCTTTCTTTCTTTCTTCCTTTCTTCCTTTCTTCCTTCCTTTCTTCCTTCCTTTCTTCCTTCCTTTCTTCCTTCCTTCCTTCCTTTCTTCCTTTCTTCCTTTCTTCCTTTCTTCCTTCCTTCCTTCCTTCCTTCCTTCCTTCCTTCCAACATGCAAATATTTTCCATAGTAACCAGGAAAAAATTGCCAACATACTGGAAAACCTGGAGCCAGGGAATGTTTAGCATTTGTGTTTGATATATAAGTAAATGGTTATGAAATGTGATTAGAGCACACAGAAAGATATAACAGTCTGCCTTTCTGTCTTTTTGTAATAACTTTTGCATCAGTGCCTAATTTATTCAGCCTTTTTATCAACCAGCTGTCTTTTTTTGGGAGGGAAGAGAGAGCAGAGTGTAACCGGTCGATGTGCATCCCCGCCCTCACCTATAGCCATGAGCTTTGGGTAGTGACCGATAGAATGAGATCGCGGAGATCGAAGTGGTGGACAAAAGTTTCCTCTGAAGGGTGGCTGGCCTCTCGCTTAGAGAGGGTGAGGAGTTCAATAATTCAAGGTGAACTTGAGAGTAGAGCCGCAACTCCTCCACATCAAAAGGAGCCCGCTGAGGTGCTTCTAGCAAGCCTCCTGTTCCTCCAAATGGTGCAGGTGGTGGTTGATGAGAAGGAGGTCTTGGTTTCTCGTCTTAGGCTGCTGCCCCCACAACTCGGCACTGGATAGGTGGCAGGAAACAGAGGGATGGCCTTTTTATCTCAAACAACATTCACTAGCACAAAGTTTTTTTGCCTCGTGAGCTATACCGGCATTCAGAGTTTTCACATTTTAATCAAAAAACCCACTCATTGGTGTTGCTGTTTATCCACAAACTTAAAGCATGTCCCTGCTGAGGCGGGGCAACACTAAACTGATAAGCTTTAAAAACTTTGATTGTTGACTGTTGTATTCCTATTTTAGAACAGTTTATCTAATCAAGACCTTGGAGTGCTCAGAAAACAGTTTGAAAGCAAACATGCGCTAAGGTCAAGAGTGAACACTAATCTTTGTTTTTAAAAGCATGCCATCGCGTTTGTTTATAGTCGTTTATGTGACTTTAACTTCTTGTCATCGAGTTTGGTTTGAGAAATTCAGACCCCTGACTTAAAGTTGTTGTTTTTATCTTTTTTGTTTAACGTGATTTATTTAAAGAAGAGCTTGAGAGAGATTCTGGGTGTACAGTAAGTAGTCATTTACTGGCAGTCAGGCTTCAAGCATCATTAAACACAGGAGAAATGGCTCCAAACAACACCCCTTCTTTGTTTCTCTCTGCCATTTATTTATGGGGGAGGCCTGACAACCCCAGGTCTCAGCAGATAGTAGATTTCTCAAATGTCCAGTGGAAACATGGGTGGGTGTAAAGGGTGTGTGCATTGTTTTTGCAGGTTGTTGAAAGAACACCCTATCATTGCACAATTAAAGGACAGAGTTTTTCTGCATGTACTTGTTCATCCAGCCCTGTGAAGATTAATTTGAGTTTTAGACCTTGAATGCATACTGACTGGCGTAGGATCTCAGGATCAGGTAATTGCAAATAAAGAAGTATAAACGTGTGTGTGCGTGTGATAAGAAAAACAGAGAGGCCTTTGTCTTATAAGCGGCTGCAACAATAGTAGACAGACAATGGGGAAACTGATGAAACACTTAAGGGCAGTGATACATACTAATTTGCTAATCAGCAAACAGTCAAACCTTTGAACTCACTGCTCACCTGCCTTAATTCTTCATGGCACAGATTCAATCACGTGCTTGAAAAATGAGATATGGGTTCAAATGGACATTATAGCATCACACAACTGCTGCAGATTTGTCAGCTGTCACAAATTTCTTGTTCCATCATATCTCAAAAATCCTCTATTGGATTGAGATCTTGTGACTTATTTGAATACAGTGAACTCTTGTTTCATGTTGTTTATGCCATCTACTTCAAGGTTGGAGATGCTCTTCTTCATACCTTGCTTGTAACAAGTGGTTATTTAAGTTACCGTTGCCTTCCTACAACTCAAAGCAGCATGGTCATTCTCATCTGACCTCTGGCATCAACAAGACATTTTCATCCAAAGAACTGCTACTCACTGGATAATTTCTCTGTTTCAGACCATTCTCTGTAAGCCCTAGAGATGTCTGTGTGGGGAAAATTTCAGTAGCTCAGCAGCTTCTGAAATACTAGCCCATCTAAGACCAACAACCATGCCACATTCAAAGTCACTTAAATCACCAGTTTTCTCCATTCTGATGCTCAGTTTGATCTTCAGCAGATCATCTTGACCATGTCTACATGCCTCAATGCATAAAGTTGCTGCCCTGTGATTGGCTAATTAGATATTTGTGTTAATAAGCAGTGGAAAGTGTTGAGGTAGCCAGTGAGTCTCTGCATTATACATTATGCTGTTACTCTTTCTTCATTGTGGCAAGTGAGCTAAAACTGCCAAATTTGACCTTGTCTGTGCTCTTGAAGAGAATAAAGATGCCCAAAATGGTTCATTTCTGTCTACCTGAGAATTTATATCCATGCATTTATGTTCTCGTGTCTGTGTAACAGACCTGTAATGGACTGATGACCTGTCCAGCATGTACCTCGCACATAGACTGGAAGGATGAATCATTGTTTTCACATAACATCAAAACCAAATTTCTAAATGAATATCATCTTTTTTTCCCCTTTCCCAGCATGTGACTGTCACCCCATGGGCTCCATGCCCTTCCACTTGGCAGATGGCTCGCTCTGTGATCCCTCCAACGGGAACTGCATCTGCAAACCAGGCGTCGGTGGAGCCCACTGCGATAGGTGCATGGTGGGATACTGGGGCTTTCACGAATACGGCTGCCGTCCCTGTGACTGTGCAGGAGACTGTGATCCATTTACTGGAGACTGCATGTTTGGGTGAGTAAGAAGACCTTTTTAATCTCCTGATAGCAAAACTGTAATGCCTAAAAACAGAAGCACTGAACCTTTTTTAGTAACATTCTGCTTCTTGTCATGACCTTGTGCCTACATTTTATCAAATATCTGCCTAGTTTTTCTACAGCAAGCACAAATAATAACAAAACTTTCTGTAGTGGTGCTGCATACCAACGCAGGCAGGGTCAGGATCCTGTTACTGTTAATAGTTACAGAATATATTGATACAGTATCATCATACAGTATCTCTACATGTTAAATTCAATACTGTTCTATTACTTCGCATTTAACTAACATATTATGCTGTAATCTTATAGATTGAACCACCATAGAGTATATAAATAATTAAAGGTGATATACACATTAAAATCCAGTAATATAATGCTTATGTTTCTGCCTAAGGACCTTTTACTTTAAGGACTTTAAGTATATTTTGGTGTTAAATCCTTTGTACTAATATAAGTTTTACTTAAGAGTCTTAATATTTGTTTTGCTGGTTTACAATTCTCTGTGCATCATCTAATCCATCTATATTTGGGCAAAGGGCCATTTTCTGCTTTACTTCTGATCAGATATTCTCTGTTGTGGCACCCTGCCCAAAAAAACCCTAAAAGAACCCGGGTAAAGGAGCCTTCCATACAACTTTACAATACTAACATCAGTGTTTGAGGTGTAAAGAAGATTTTGGCCTGATGTTGGAGCAGCAGTTACTTAATCACATCTTCTGTGTGTTATGAATATCCACACCACATTTCTTCACATGGCCATATTTGTTTTTTATGTAACCTGTTTGTTGATTCTTTGAAAGTTCCTTTAAAAATTATATGTATATGTATGTATATGTGTATATATATATATATATATATATATATATATATATATATAAACTTTTGGTGTACATGATCACATGTGTGTCGATGTTGTGCTTCAGCTCTGATCTAGAAATGTACCACCTGGACAGAAACTCCAGCGAGTCAGTCAGGATCTTCAGAACAGATGAACTCTTCTCTGCTCTCCACTTAGGTGAGATACAGAGATTGTGTGTGTGTGTGTGTGTGTGTGGTTCATCCTCCTCCACAGTCCACTGACCAAGCGTTAATGGTTATGTAAGGAAAGGCTGGCAGGGCTCTCAAAAATGCATTGAACAAAAGTGTGCGTGCGTGTGTGTGTATGTGTGTGTGTATGAATAGTTTCCAAGTGTCCCTTCTTGCAGACCTCCACCACCACTGGCCTGTAACGGCAGCTTTCATTGGCACATTCCTTAGTGGACACACACACTGTACTTGCATTCTTAGGACATCACGTACAGTATGTGAGGCCCCCCACACACAAAGTTATTTATTGATACTACAAATATGAATCTGTTCTTGCATGTGTCCCCTGCAGAGAAGTGTGAATGCCAAGAGCAAAGCCTGACCAACAGTAAACTCTTCTGCACCATGAATTATGCATACGGTAAACACTCGAACATCCTCCACACACGTACTGTAACTCATCTTGGTCTATTAAATGCAATCTTCTATTATACTGTATCTATACCTAACATTTTTATATTTCTATGAATATAATTTGGTTTATCTTTGTGGAAAAGTGAGTGAGTCATAGTCACCCTCATGAATGTCTAAAGAAAGTATTCTTCCATTTTCTTTGCTGTAAATATTGCAGCATTAGGAGTGATGATTAATTCTGCTCCAGCCCCTACAGGGAAAAAGAAACCTGATCTGACTTTCAAAGTGATCAAATTAAAACTTTGTTTGAAGCTTTTCCAGTAACCAAACTTTACACATCAGCCACCTTCTATAGATCATATTAACCTTTTGTTGGTGTATTTTAGTGTAGAAAGCAGTCAGCTGTTCTTGCATGAAAACACTCAAGCTCATATTATACATACATACATACATATATATACAGTCACTGAAGACTGAACTCATACACTGAAGGTCTTATTGTATTTCTCCTTGACTTTCAGTGCTGAAGGTGAGAGTGCTGGCAGCCCATGATAAGGGCTCCCATGCCGAAGTGGAGGTCAAAGTTCAGAAGGTGCTCAATCAGAACACCAAAATAAAGATACGAGGTCGGGTCACCCTTTACCCTGAGTCCTGGACTGCACGGGGCTGCACCTGTCCTATCCTCAACCCAGGTCAGGCTCACACATCCAAGTTTGCTCATTGGGAAGATTCTAGGATTTTTTTCTTAAAGAGAAAAAAAATCAAAGTCCAAAATATGTCCTCATTTCACAGGAGTGGAGTACCTGGTGGCGGGCCATTTGGATCGTAAGCAGGGCCGCCTCTTGGTCAACATGAAGAGCTTTGTCAAGCCTTGGAAAGCTAGCCTGGGCCGCAAGGTTCTCACACTTCTCAAGAAAGACTGCAACTGGTAGATGTATGTTTAAAAAAAAAACAACACCGGAGGGAGAGGTGACATGACGGATGAGACTGTTTTTAACTAAACAAAGTGGTGGATTTGCAGTTTCCCGTCTTCCAGGTGTGGATTACTGGGTCACACAGGTCTGAGAGCAGGATTTGCGGGATGGGACTAAGAAAATTGAAGCCCTACGTGTCTCCACTGCTGAGAGCTTAAAGCTAATAGCGGGACTGCACAAGCTAAAAGCACACAGGACGTAATTTTATTAAGACACGGCTATCTCGCGTCTGTCTCTCATTCTTACATTCTCCTGTAGGATTCAAGCAAACATTTCCTTTTGCTGTTGCTGCTGCAGCTCAAGAAATTAAAGGAATTCAGCAGCATGTCTGAGAACTGAGCGACAATTCTTCTTCCTCTGCAGCACTTTATACTCAGATGGGCTGAGGGAATACAGACACACAAAGAGAGGAGGATTAATAACACACACACACAACACATAACCCCTTTCCTTTTTTTTTTTACAGTGGACACACACACAGTTCGTGTGTTTCAGACACAATGCGCAAAGAGTGACGCTGAACAAGCCATACAAGCCACTACAGGTGGTTAAATCTTAGCCAGTCCAGGTGTGCCTGTGTTGAAATCAGAGCGACTGGGTTTCACCCCAAACGTGAATGTATTTGTCTGAGGGTGTTTGTGTGAATGTGTGAGAGCGGTTGAATGCAGCAGTGTATGTTACGAGCACAATCCAGATTAAGTCCAGCTCTGAAGCTTTTCTGTAGTTTTCAACCGTTCCAATGTTTATGAGACAGAATGCTGTTTGTTAATTCATCTCATATTTACACTCCATTGCTGAAATCAGAAAGCTTGTTATTCCTTCCTTTTTGTGCTCTTGTACAGTATTATTTTGTATATATCTATATAAATATTATGCCTTATCTTTCCCCGGTTGTTTTTTTTCATGGTAATATTAAAGGACAAATTCAAATTGTCTTATTTTTTCGCTTGGCCATCATTTATCAGCTCTGATAAGGTTCTGATAAAGCTGCAGCACCTTCAGAAGGTCTGAACAAGCCAACAATCATATTTCCTGCATTCCTTTTATTTCTATGTTTACCAGTAGCAGTTTGTAGTGAGATAAAATGATAAGTTTAGCTTATTGGTGCAGCCCTCCACAACAGTCCCAGCTTGTCTTATGGCCCCTTGGAAATAATAATTGCTCATACCTGCTTATGAAGGTAAAACTGACCCCAAGTGTGACCCTGTTTGAAAGAGTTTAGCTCTTAAACACAGGAGAATGCTAAAATAAAGTCTGTCTCAAATCAAGCAGTGCTAGTTTGGGCAGGCCGCCCTGCCCAAACTAGCAATCCTGACAGTTCACTGGATCGCAAATGCCAGCCCGCATCATCAAATCCATCTTCAGAACCAGCTGGTGACTCTGAAATTAAGAGCCAGTGTCTTGTCAGCTTCCTTAGCCCAATAGTAGGCCGCTGGGGTTATTGGATCACACGTGTCAAGGAAGCTCCTCTAATGGCCACTTCAAAACTGAGTAAATCCCCACAGACTACTGTGTAAAAGTATATTTGCAGAAAGTTTCCTCCTTCATAACAACTGTACTAGAGTTGAATTTTTGTGTAAATCATCCATTTGAAAACTAGTAAAAAGCAGACTCTTTGAACTGGACGTCTCCGCTTTGATGGTGCTGCTGGTTCCTTTGGGAGCATTTCTAATGGATTATCTGACTAATATTCTGGCTCACTGTGCAAACCACAAAATTTGTGCTTTAGTTTTAGTTACTGAAAGTCTTGCGTTTTATTCTTAAGCTATGCATTAGCTCTAATTGGCGTGTGAGTGAGTTTATATTACTCTAACGAAGGGTGTTTTCACACCTATAGTTCCTTTACTCTGGCCCAAATCAGTTGATGAGTAAACTTGGAGCTCTTTCCCGTGGTTTGGTTTCAGGAAGAAGCTGGTGGGTTCTAGGCCAG
>VUQK01043490.1:8787-22680 GCA_015106715.1 Bujurquina vittata | reverse complement strand
TTGGTTTCAGGAAGAAGCTGGTGGGTTCTAGGCCAGCAGATAATATAAAGAATTTACTTCTAACATTTTTAGAAGTGTGTGAGCAATATTTACAACAAAGATGTAAAGTACTTTACAGTATTTTACATCTTAAAAGGGGAAACATAACTGGCTATGGGAAGGCGTTTAGCTCAAACTTGATCACGTTCACCAGAAATGAACTGCTCTGGAGTTTGTTTGGAAACAAAGTGAGAACTCCACCTCTAAGGGTCTCGATGTGGTTGCTTTGCAATCTAAGGGCATTCGCAGAAGAGGCGACAAGCAACAATGTGGTGACTAGAGACCATAGAAAGTCAATGGCATTCAGCAACTTCAAAAGATGATGGAGGAAAAAAACTTAAGTGGGTGGGCCCTGAGTTAAATGTTACTTTACCAATGAGAGCAAAGGATACTGTTGATTGACACATGACAGGGTTGTAAATACCTCAGAGGGTTACCTTGGCAATGTCTGCTAGTGAGCAATCATCAGCTACAAAGTGACGAATGATGACTAAAATCGCAGTGCTGCTGTTTCCCCAAATGTGAGAAAGTAAACTGACAAGAGCTAAACAACTGAAGATGGACAAAACTGAAAAAAAATATAGAAAAAACATCCTACTGAGCAACCTCTATCACTGAAGAATTGCTGCTGAGCATAACTGAAACTACACACACACACACTCACTCATCGGTGGGACTGCCAAGACCTCGAAATACTTCACATAAACGGGACCAAAATATCCTTATCACGCTGCTCTCTTTCCCACACACACGCCTCCCGTTCCCCTCCCTGCGTCCCTTCACATTAAGTCAACCATCACTCCTGCTCCCAAAACACTCCCCTACATTCACACAGCACCGCAGGATGTAGACCACAACAGAGGGGCCCGGGCGAGCGCACACACTCCGTTTGGGTTTAGACTCAGTGCGTGTTTTTCGCTCGCTGTGACGTGGTTGGCTGAGAGGTGTGGACACATTCCTGGCGCGTCGAGCAGAGCTCCGCGGCGGGTGGGGTCAAAGGTCGCTCACCTGTCTACCGACCTCGCCTCGTCAATGAGAGGTGAGCGGGGTGGATGTTTAATCACGGCCAAACCGGATAGCCTCTTGTACCCACATTTCCCCATTCACGGCCCATTCACAGATTTGTGGCAGAGGGGTCGCGGCTCCTCCTAGTTTCTCTTGAGCTGCTTCCAGCCAGCGGGGTAAGGGGTGAATGAGTGCATATGCTGAGAGGAATGTGACCAGGAGAACTGCCTCAGTGCCAGTGGGGAGATGTAGATTTACTTCCTATTAATTACACTTCTACATCACACAACTTATTTGGCATTATTCTAATATGCTTTCAGAGGTTTGGGTATGACTTAGGAGGATCTACTTGGGAAATGAGTAGATCCTATCATTTGTAATTGTTAATTGATTAAAAATTGTGGGGTACTGGGGAAGTTATTTTTTCCACTTGTGAAGTGGTGCAGGCCAACAAGAAGTTTGAGAACTATGGAATTACACAGTAAAGGAGGTGTTTGTGGAAACAGGCCTTGAAGCGTAGACGCAACAGGAAGCCACAAACACGTGCACTGCTGCAGCTGAATCACGGACAACCCCCTCCATCCTTCTCTCACTCATTGTCCAAGGATTGACTGGCCATTCTCAGCCTGTGATGGAGATATCCTGCAGGGGTGGGGGTGGGGGGGTTGCATGCTGTGGGAAACTAGTTGATGAATGAGTGTTTGGCATGCTTGCATAGATGCATAGTTTGCTCCAGTATAGTTTATGTGTATGCGTGCATGTTATTGTAGTAATAGTGAATACATGTATGTGTGTGTGAGTGTGTGCACTTGTATGAACACAATGCTTCACTTTGTTGCTATAGAATTGGAGTTATGGTCTTTGTCCTGTCAGCATTCTTGTGTTGTGTTGGCTCTGGAGTGTGTGGCAGCTCCCGCAGGCTCGGGGACAATAACACCCCCCACCAAACACATACAACACCACCCCACCACCATCTTCCCCTCCTCTTATTGGGAGTCACAATGCCCCTCTTCGGTAGCACCCATCACCCTGAGACAAATAGAACTGGCCTGCTCTGGGTGTCAGGGCAACATGTACCCAGAGGTCCTGGATCATGGGTATTAAAGGAAGCTCATTATGTTTATCCTTATTTCCAGCTATATGTGTTGTGTTACAGTGGTAGATGCTCCTAAAACATGACCAAAGTTTCATATAATTAAGTCAAAATCATCCTTAAATATATTTATTGCAGTGTTTTGCAATTTGCCATTAGGGCAATCTAAACCAAGCAGGTGCAAGGTGGTATATCAAAAAAGGAATAGAAGACATTCTCAGTAACGATGGATGCTGTTAAAAAGGCAATACCACCATCTTGTTGTATAAAGACCCTTCCTCTCACCTTACAGCATCTGGCATAGGCTTCAACTCCTCTGCAACCCTGAACTGGATAAGTTCTGGATGGATGGATGAAAGTTGTATCAAGGACATTAAAACTTCAAAGACCTCTGGGCTGCAATTGAATAATATGGAAAAAAGTAAGAAATTATTTCCCTAAATATGTATCTACATACTGCTCAAAAAAAAATTAAAGTACTTCTCAAAGCAGCTGGTCCTTATATACTGTAAGGCCTGATAACCTTATATACTCTAGCCTTGTGGCTGCAATCAAATGAATTGATGGCAGCTGCAACGACTGAAGCAAGGGACTCCCAGCGCCACCCAAAGGGCAGGCCAGAGAGGAAATCCAACCCATCGCTCCACCTGAGTGTAGAGACAGACAGAGAGAAGAAATAGGAGAAACCCCTCCAGGCCAGCTGGGACCATCAGAGGGGAGGCAAG
Source organism: Bujurquina vittata (assembly GCA_015106715.1). Taxonomy (NCBI): domain Eukaryota; kingdom Metazoa; phylum Chordata; class Actinopteri; order Cichliformes; family Cichlidae; genus Bujurquina; species Bujurquina vittata. Next base: position 19,818 of record VUQK01043490.1, on the reverse strand, counting down.
TTTTAATGCAAATATCTAATAAGCTAATCACATGGCAGCATCTCAGTACATTTAGGCATGTAGCTCTGGCCAAGATGACCTGCTGAAATTGAGCATCAAAATGGGGAAGATAGGTGATTTAAGTGATTTTGAACTTATTGCTGCTTGGATTTTCCTGCACAACCATTTTTAGGGTTTACAGATTCAAATCAGAGAAAATATCCAGTGAGCAACAGTTTTCTGGGTCAAAATGCCAGGTGTACCCATTGAAGTGCCTGGTAAGATGGATGTTGCCACTGGAAAGTTACCAATTGGTGTTGGGCTCTGCATTTTGAAGCCTCAACATCAGCATTTTGGATAACCGCTGTGTTAGTTTTGTGCCAGAAGGGGACAATTTGTGGATAAAATATTGGAGCGCTTAACCTATATGAGTGGAAAGCCCAGACATTCATATCTTCCAAAGCTAATTAGTGCTAAGTATCACATATAAAATACTACAGTTTTAATCACCACACACAGAAAGCCCATAATATTAATCAGGTAATCCATTAAAAATGCTGCAATGGCAGTGCTGAGGTCCAGTTTAATGACTGGAAGTTGTGAATGTGAAGCCTGGTGATCGGCTCCAGCTCCCTATTCCTGTTCACGGGTCTGCTTATTCCTTGGAATAGCTCATTTTCACTCTTCTATATTTTTGATAGGATTTTATTCATTTATTTATTTTTAGTAAAATAACACCCACTTTTTTGAACATTACACTTCTCACCGTGTGTCCTTTGACTCATTGTCCCTTATAATAATTTCAAATCTAGGAAAACCTAGAGTTGTACTGGCTCCTAAAAAGATTTGTCCCTTCTATATAGTGAGAGGAAGTGTGTGCTGGATGACTGAGTCACATGGTTGGTGTTGACCCATCAGTGGTGATTCATTTACAGAGGAAATGGGCAGATCGAGGTGTAGAAACCAGACTGAAACATTCCTAAGAAACCATTCCTGCTCTTTGGGTTCACTTAATTGCACACGAAAACACATGCTTGCATTCAGACATGCATCAGGAATGTTTCTCAACATGAAGAGCAAGCCAGAACAGGGAAGGTGATGTTGACACAGCACAGTGATTGAGACGCTACTGCTGATTATTTTACAGCCCTCCAAACAAGGGCCTGGTGTCATCGGGTCATTATGAATAAACCTGCGCATCAACGTGACAGCAGACAGTGTGTGAGGATAAACAGACACTCATCGCGACAAGGTGAGAGTCAATGGAGAAAAAAAAATGATTAAACATCTGGAGCTGTCAAATCGCCAGCGTCAACATCTATTCGTACCAAGAAGCACAGGCGGGCTGGAGGTTTTAAGGGCAGAAATTACAGGAGATGTTTGTTTACAGGCTGTAAAGCATTTCCCCTGGCTTCACCTGGCACCTGTGTTTTCAACCGGCACAAAACCAACACCGTATCCAGCTGCATTAACACCACCATGAAACCACCGGAATGGCTTCCTTTCACTGAAATTATCAACCAGGTTTCAGTAAAAACAGGTTGCAAAGGTGCATGTTTCAGTGTGTGTGTGTTTGCTCTTATTTCTATCTGTATGAGGTCCGATTCACCGTCTTTTGCTGCACACAGCATCACTCTTATGGCCTTATTTCATGCTGCAGATGCTATAAAGCTTCTTCCATGAGGTGCACTCTGAATTGGTTTTCAGATAAAAGAGAATGTTATGAACATTTTGGCACCCGTGTTGCACATATGAGTGATTTTTCAGAATTATCAGATTAAAGTAAGAATTCTGAAAATCCAAAAATAGGCTTTTTACCTGGTCCTACAATGTTCTTCCATACAATCTAGCTTCCAGTGTGCTTATTGGGACAATCCAGCCTCCTGCCATGAAAACCACTAAATAAAAGTGATCATTACATTATATTTAAAAAGTAAACGCTGATCTAGAATGGACTATTTAATGTCATCAACCTCTACAGTATGTCTACCAAAATTCTGTTTATTGGCGCTCAACGATACTGGACCATTTTTAACGTTCAGTGGTGCCAAGGCTTTTGTTTCTCCAAGGAGCTAAAAAATAATAATAATAATAATAATTTGGACTTAAAAACAACCTCACCCTTAATGATGCATAATTTTAAGCCTTAAGAAATTAAAACAAGTGGGCCATAAAAGTTATTCATCTAACATCCAGTGGTTGATTAGTTCTGTTGGGAAGTCGGGTATTTTAACACTGGAGTCTAAGGACATTGACTTAATTTTGGAGCCACCTTCAGGTGACCAACTGAGGAACAGCTGGAGCTCTTTATTTGTTAATATTAGTGAAAACCTTTAGTATTTAATGTAACTCAAAGCAAGATGGCTGCCCCTCCCTTACCTTGGTTCTGCCTGAGGTTTCTTCCTGTTAAAAGGGAGTTTTTCCTTCCCACTGTTGCCGAGTGCTTGCTCATTGGAGATATCTGATTGATGGGGTTTTCCCTGTATTATCGTAGAATCTTTCCCTTACGATATAAAGCACCTTGAGGCAACTGCTGTTGTTATTTGTTGCTATATAAATAAAATTGAATTGAATTAACAAAAGTGCAGAACAACATCATGTCTTGCGACCAGCAGCTGAGCTACTTTTACAATACTGGAGAAATTTGATGGCCGCTGAGAGAGAAACAGGTGGCTGTTTACACATTCAGCAGACACAGAACAATATTATCATCACATATGAGTCATATTTCTGGCCATCTGACAAATCTGTCCACTATTTACAGGCAATGTATCTCTGCTTCAATCTTCACCAGCTCCTGGGGAAAATATCTGTCTGTTTGGCTACTCCCGGTCTTTGCCAGCTGGTTGCTATCTCTATCTTTCTGCTGTTTGGTGCTGGGCAGGTTGTGCTCAGCGGGTCTTATCAGTTTGCTGAAAACGAGGGTTCAACTGTGATTCTAAACCATGCAGAAAATGTGTCCTAAGTCTCTGATTTAACCATTTACCAACAGATGCTGTGATTGATTTAGTTATTTTGAAGTAATGCTGAAGTAATAATACATATTCAGGTACAGGGCATGAGGTCCTCAGAAGTAAAGTTAACAGGAAAATGTGTTTACTAGAAGGAGAGAGTGCAGATGAAAAGGAGACAAAAAGGGGGAGGGAGGGTTTGCATGTGTGGACATGAAGGCAGTAAGGGCCTGGGGACATTGAGGGAGAAAAACATTAGAGATGATTCAGAGGCATCGCATGGCACATCAACACATACCTCTTTCTCTAAGTCACTCACAAACGCCCCCTAATCTCTCACACACAGGCCTCTGGTCTAGTGATATACGCACACTCGCACAAAAACACACACTCTCCCTGTTCAGAGGGGGTTTAACGAAGCTTGTATGGATCAGCTTCTGCACTAATCGGTATCTAAGAGAGATTCTTCACAAGCAGTCAGATTGAGTGAGTGTTCAGATTAAAAGTTTACTTTCATGCAACATTTCCTGAGTTCAGCTGCACTCCTGCTTTTAACCTCTTAAACAGACTGCTCTAATATTTGTGTATAACTGGTGATTGTTGCAGGAAAAAAAAAAAAACATTTGCACCGAGCAAGTGCGTCATTGTTTACTGTAGCAACACTATTCAAACTCAACTGTGTGACGTATCGTTCTGTGAACGTTTGGTGTAAGTTGTACTGTTCTCAAATTATTTAATCAACATAAATAATCCCATTCATTTCAATGGGCAGAATGCTCAGAGCTAAAGTGCAGAAGCCTGCCTTTGTTCATATCAGTAGCAATTTCTCCAGAAAGGTTTATCATAATTATTATTTTTTCCCACAGTAGTTGCTAAATTTGGAGTTCTTTCTGAGCAGCAGACAGCGTGTTTTTTTCCCAATAAAACCGCCGTCTTACACTGATAGGATCTACATACGAGTGCCACCATACAGACACTATTAACCCTCATGAAACGCTGCACCTGCATCCCACACCGGCACATAACGTTTCTACAGGTACACACTCAAGGAAAGGATAAACACACACACACGTGATCTGTGAATGTAATATAGAAGGGTCTTAAAGTTAAAGGGAAAACAGGCATAGTTGGGTAATTACATGACCTGAGACAGACAGACAGCGACAGGTGGAGGCAGAATGAAAGCTTACTGCAATTAAAATATTCCACAGAGTGAAAACAAATAGTTTTGTTAGCCTACAAATTCAGAGTTGCACAATACTGTATCATGAGTGTTTGAAAACCAGATTTGTGGATGGGACCACACAGCAATGAATGAAATATTTAATTTAGCCAAAGAAATTTGAGGAAAGTTGACAACTGGAGAGCAGAAGAAGAAGTGGCAGAAGAGAAGCCTAAAACTATCTACAGCAGTATCTGAAAATCATGTCCTTAATGGGAAAAAGAAATCCAGCAGAGACTTGACAAAGAGCTGAGAGATACATCTGGCCCTTCAGCTGATCCATCTGCTGTTTACTGAAGCCTCGTGGTCTCAGTGGGCAGGTGGCGGGAAGCCATTCTTAAGGAGGGAAACAGGGAGACTGTATGGTGACCGTTGACGCTACATAAAATTAATTTATAAATGAAATTATAAAATTGAATTGAATTGAAGCAACTTATAGAGTGATAAATCCAAATTTATTTTTTTTTGGTTTAAATCATCATAAGCATTTATGGAGAAGGTCAGAGGAGAGTTCTAACAGTGAGTGTCTACAGTCGCCTGTAAAATATGGTGGTCGCTCTTTTATGGTATGAGCTGCATTTCAGTCAGTGGTGTTTGGGATCTTGTCAAAATAAATGGATTTATGAATGCAGAAAAGTACGGTACATTTTTAATCCACCATGCAATATCATCACATTAGGAACAGTTTGAGCCCAACAATTATCCCAAACATTTTTGTACAAACTTTGTTTTTGGCTTATATACTATATTTCCACGTTTGTAAATTTCTCAATAAATCACTGCACCTACATTGTTTCACATTTTCCTACCATGAGGGGTGGCTTAAGACTTTTGCACAATAGATAGATAGATTTTCTGGTATTTTAATGTGAAAATACTGATTGTAACAAAACACTTTGGTTCTACTCAGCCAGTGTGCTTCACAGGTGAACCATTGTCACAAAATGGATCCATCATCTTGCCTTTTTTTTTACTGGCCCAGTGCCATTGGCTCATTAGCTATGCTGCACCCTCAAATGGTGGAAACAATAGCAATCATACCACAGTCATGGCAGGCTTAAAAAAAGAAAAAGAAAAAAAGAAGAGAGAATAAATACTGTATTGATTGGGAGAAGAGCTGGTGGTGAGGGTCACTGGGACAGTGTGCATAGTGCGACACTGCCCTCTAGCGGTATAAAACCACACAAGTACAGTTTAATATCAGACTCGCCAGCATCACCAGCGCTCTCAGCGCTCCCTCCGAACGATATAACACTGAGGAGCCCATAACTATGGCAGGCCGTTTTAACATTTAACCCGTTTGTCTGACTATTCGTAATTACATTCAAGATATCTAAAATGACATTTTGACTAGACGAAACTACATTTTGACTATCCAGAATGGTAATTTAAGATATCTGCAATTACATTCTGACTAGTAAGAATAATAATTTCAGATATCTTCAATTACATTTTGACGAGTCAAAATTCCTTTCAAGATATTTCAAATTACGTCACCGGATTCGTCATTTGACGGGTCACACATCCGCAATTACAATTTAAGATATCTCAAATGTAATTATGACTAGTCAAAATTACGTTTTAGATATCTGAATTAAGCGACTGCCTGTAAGCCCCTTTGTGCTGTATTGAGCTGTCCAAACAATTGCCTGTATAGAATTTCACGTGGCCGTAGTGGCGCTGGCCGCTGTGGACAAAATGCAACAATATAGAAAGACCTCTTCAGTGGGATACTTGGAGTACGCGAAAGTCGTGTACTTAAAGACTGCTTCAGAAATCTGCAAAGAATCTCAAAATTACAGTTCTAGATATCTCTGATTTAGTTTTGACTAATCATTATTGGCTTTCAAGATATCTAAAATTTAATTTTCGCTAGTCAAAACTATATAGCTCCTATCCAAAAATACATTTAAGATACATTGAAATATGGTGCCATTTAAGATAGCTTTAATTAGAATTATGACTAGTCTGAATAAAAAACAAGATGTCTTGAATTAACTTCATGAGTAGTCATAATTTATTTGTAGATAGCTGAAATGTGAGTTTCAGATAGTCAGAAATTCATTGAAGATATCTTGAATTGGAGCCGCCATACACATCAATGGTAAATCTGATGTCTTTCGACTAGTCAAAATATAATAGAGATATCGTAATTTACTAATACGTCTAATCATTAATCAATTTCAGATATCTGGAATGTAAGTGTGGTGAATGGGATTAAATGTTAAAACGGCCTGGAAAACGATTGCTTAAAAGTACTTTAAAAATTACAGGAAAGTCTGACTCCCTGGAAGTAAAATACAAAGAAATGAGTAGTTCAAGACTTTTGCACAGTATTGCAAATGTGACACAAGGTATTTTTTTCTTTTTAGAGATTTTTTATGCAGGTCCCTGATGAAATAAAGAATAAAACAAAATAAATAAAACATTTGCGCATTTTAAAATTAAAGTACTACTGATAAAGCTTAACTCCCACAGTCTGACAACAACACAGCGCTATTCATCATCATCAAAATCATCAACAACAACAACAACAACAACAATGACGTCACGTCTCACGGACGCGCTCAAGCCAACACCACGCGACAGGGACTGACAAGATGGCGATCACTTCAGAACCGGAGGAGCTGCTGCGGTGAAGGAGAGGTTCGGTATGCTGTTTTCTGTCCTTAGAGCCTAACTCCGAACATGTTTGTGACCGTGCAGCTGGGAATGCGTGAATGCCGGCTAAAACACACCCGGCAGGTCTGTTATGAAGTCGAGTCCGGCGCCCGCGAGCTGATCTCCGGCTCGTTTGGGCATTATCGCCGCTAGCGCGGCAAGCTAACTGTGGCTAACATGCTAGGCTAACTTTAGCAGCAAGGGCTCCACTGATCTCCTGAATAAATACAATAGAAATTAAACACTTGGTCCAAACAGAGTGTGCTTGCGTGTGTTTTAATTATATTTTAATACATTTTAGGCGTTTATTTGGTTGATTTTTATAGCGGTTTATAATTTGTTTTGTACAATTTCAGTATTTTGTAATCACAGCGATCAATTACATGCTAGCGATGACTGGCTAACCTTTTTGGGAGATGCCCGCTGTGAAGTTGGGCTGAACACCGACGCGCGTTTGGTCCGTACGGTATACTGAAAGGCTCGTGTGGCAGTTTGTGTTGTGTTGTGGCTTATTTACTCAGAATTGGTGTGAGGCTGTGTGTCGGTAAGACCACGCACAGCTACAAGGACAAACCAAGCAGAGCAAAGCGCGCTAACTCGCTGGTAAAACTTGAGTGACATTAGAAACTCTTGAGTAACTCTCCAAAGAGTGGTTGCTGTATTTGCTCGGTTAGACCCCGCTGATTTCTTCATACGGAGCCAGGGGCATTGCTTCTAAATCTCTGTGGTAATTTCTCCGCTATAGATTATTCTTACCGAGCTCCTGGCTCTGACAGCGTAGTGCCACGTTAGTCTGCGTGTTTGCGGCTCGTCCCGATGCCAGCCATAGGCTCGGCGCGAAAGCATGACTGGAGATAAGTCATCGACCAGACTGGGTATGTGTTGGAGCCCTATGAGCAGCCAGACTTTATTTATATTATCCATGGAAGCGCAATGTGATAAGCATTTATTGAACACACACGCCCACTTATTTACTGGTAAACAGAGGGCTGAGTTATTTGAGTCATGCTCGTTTTGCTGTGTTTAAATAGCGCTTTATGACTAACTAAACTATAACTAAACATTAACAGAGTAAGACCAGTTTTTTGTCCTTTATCCTATTCTGTACATTATTTTTTTCTTAGCATGTTATTTCCCTAGTTTCTTTTAATATCCCTTGCAGAAGTAGTCCTGAGAGCAATACTATGGACGTTTGATGAAACGGACCTGGTCCAGAACAGGTTAGGTTCCCGATTAGAGATCAACAGGTGTGAAACACCACGTGCTGAACAATGAGTTCTCCATAAAATAATGTCACCATTCCTGGAAGATCCCGTATACCTCTGCGGGGAGAGTAGGAAGTTGGAAAGTTTTTCAGTAGTGTCTAAAGTCTTTGTGTCAGTAAGAATCATAAATTCTCAGAAGGATCCTTTTATTTATTTTTCTGTTGGCAGCAAGCAATTTTATAACAGTTTTATTGTTCTGTGAGCACTCATGATCCTTAAACAGGACACCTACACTGTACTTGCAGACATTAAGTTGCACATAGACTTAGCCTATGTCTGAGTTCTGCTTTTACATTCAATCTTTACTCTCAAACCCTTAAACAGCACTGACTCTGCAACTGAGAGATTAAAATATAAAACTGTCAGGTTCAAGTCATGTTTAGAGTTTCAGTTTAAAATCAGCTGGAAGATTATTTGCAGCATGTTTTCAGTGTGCTATAGATTCTCTGCTGGGAATGTGAAGCTTGTTAACCCGTACCTTACTCTAACCACCGGACTGTCGTGGGAAATGTATAAAATGTTGTTATACTTGCTTGTAATCTGCTGCTGAGTCTGTTTGACACTGTTGGAGACATTGAACACACACCAAGAATAGCTGTTCAGTCACATTAATTTCACTTTGATCTGCAGAAAAACTAAAGCAAGTTCCAGGTCTTCATCAGGCTGTGGGAAAGTAAGCTTAAATGTTTAAATGGACACAGTTTAAAGGTTCAGAGCTCTAATGTGCAGCCATCACCTTAGAAACAAAAAGCAGCACTGAGAGCACACCCAGCAATAAAATTATTACCTGGAAGTAAAATGTTTATTTTACCGCTCTGTGCGCTAAATTACCGGTACCCCATTAGTTATTTTCTGCAGCAACACAGTTGTTATCCTTGCATTTTACTGTTAGATTTTCATGTTCTTTGCAGATTTTTAATCACCATTTGATAGCACCTCTGGTGTAGGTGGCACTCAGGGATTATTTTCTCTCAAAGAAAAGTAATGCGAGCCATGAAACGTCTCTTTTAGATTGGTTAGATTCTGCCAAGGCCACACAGGGGAAACCCTGGGTTAGAGTTGATAACCAGCTTTGTGTGACTGCTTATCATGATTGCCAGTGTTCGGGTAAATGTATCCAGATAATAGAAAGATACCCTGGGTATGTTGGACTCACTTTGTAGTATAGGGGCCAGGTAACCTCAGGGCTAACCCTGGGGTTTAAGTGTTACCAAGACGGTTTTCTTCTTACCTGGAAATATTGCTGTGGTAACTTTTGCTGCAAATATATGTTTGGGATTAGAGGAAATCCCTGCATACTAACTAAACAGTTCTCTGGAAAATAGCGTCAGAATTCCTGGAAGGTCTCTCAGACCTCTGTGCATGGATCATAGGAGGATCAGAGTTTTTCAATTTTTTTATTTTTATGGTGTCTGAAGTCTTCCCTCAGTAATAAAGTTTTTATTTTACTCCATTGTTGGCTGCAAAAAATTTACATTATATTTTTCTATAGGCATTAAAATGTGATCTTAAAATAATACACCTGTTTGTGCTCGCTGACTTTATATCTAATTTGGATGTTGACTGTCGTTTTATTTTCTTTTTGTATTTATTTACTCTCAGAAACACCACTGAGGCTGCAGATGACAGAATAAACACTAACATTATCCTTTAAAAATTAATTAAATACTTGATTATAATCCATCAGATTCTTCCATGTCTTAATAATAGTTGCCACACTGAGAAGTCTGTTGACTTACAGAGTCTACACTTTTCTTTCCTTTCCTAGCTTCAGATAAGCTCAGCTTTATTAATATAGCAGCTCTTTTCCAGTCTTGCTGACCAACGTGTTTGAGCAAAAACACATTCATACATGTTTTTAAAATTAAATTACTATACAGAGCTTTTCCTCACACACACTCGTGCTGCTGCTTTGTCTGCAGCAGCTGTGTTGCTTTCAGTCTGTATTATACGTTTAGACTCTTCATAACACATTGTCTAACACTTGCACACATTCCAATGGATGCATCGGGAACAACTCAGGGTTCTTTATCTTGCCCAAGGATACTTCAACATGCAGGCTGGAGTATGCACAGAATTGATCCACTGACCTTCCGGTTATTGGTAGACGTCCCCCTGAGCCGCTGTGGCCCCAGAAAACAGTGAAAACAGATAACAGACAGGTATCCTAGGTATGTTGCACTTGTTTCATAGTATAGTGTCATGTACTCATACAAAGAGTCCACCATGTTGCAAGCTCAGACCCTTTTTTGTGTGTGTGTGTGTGTGTGTGGGGGGGGGGGTCTTGTTCCTGTGACATCAGTTGGGGGGCTCAGCCCACTTAAGGATCTCCACATTCTTAACGGCTTTGAGGGGTTTGAAAAGAAACCAGAAGAGATTGTGTGGAGAGTGATTGGTATGTTTTTGGCTGAACCTAGAGTTTGCAGAGGAGAAACTTATAAACAATTATTAGATTACTTAATTTTCTGTACTCGTATATTATCAAGATCAGAATCTGTGGTTTGAGAGGGAACTAGACCCCTTTACAATGTCTAAAGTTCTTGGTTTTGAGGCTTTAGAAAATCCAGCCCATGATCCGGAACTTTGGCCAGTTACTGGACAGGATCTACCAAGAGTCAAAGTCAGTAGAAACATTCAAACCTCACCTAGGGTTTGATTTTTGACTCCTTCCAACTATAGGTGAATTTCCCACCATTTTATACAACATTTTCTGGAGCCTCAGCGAGGCCATCATCATGGTGTGGAAGCCCACTTTCTTTATGGAAATTGAGAAAAAAAATCATAACACTTTTTTTGTCTTGTATGTGCTTGACAGCACTCGTTAGAGTCATGTTTATTAGTCATTTTACTACTGATCCCTGGTGCTGTTGAGAGATGTTTGAGTCTGCGTGCCACCAGGCAGTTTGCCTCAGTTTACTGTGTGTAGATACAGCCACATGAAGCAGTCACTGGA
>VUQK01043486.1:0-13525 GCA_015106715.1 Bujurquina vittata | reverse complement strand
CTGCTGGTAGCTAATCCTATCGCTTCTATCAAACTACAAAAATGGCCGAACGGGGTGGAGTGGAACACTCTGCGACCTGGAGGGGGGCAGGGCATGAAATGTCTCGTTCACATTTAAAGAGACCGCACCAAAACCAGCTGCTCTAAGACAAGCCTTAGAAAAGGTGTAACAGAGGGGTCTGTGGAGCTGCAATAATGAGGAATTCAGACCAAAGCATTGAGCTCTACTTTATAGAGACCACAAGGGAATTATTTACATATGAAAAGAAAGGATTTAAAAGCATGATATGTGTCCTTTAAGAAGTAAACCATGCTGTGCACTGAAAGCCTTTCAAGTTTTTGAGAACTTGCGTACCTGCAGATGATAGCAGATATAATCAACCAATCAGCAGACGCTACTTTGCCTTAAAAATCTTCATTACTAAAGCAGTCATTGATGTTGACGCTGGTGACCACTTGTCAATTTTACACTCCAGTTTTTGTGATGTTTGGATTTCTGTATGTGCTGCTATTTTCTTTTCCTTTTCAACTATAATGCTGCTCTCAACAACTACTTCCTTTCACCCCCCTGTGAACAAGCTGATGGATGGATTTTTGAGGACATGACTCCAGTTTAAGCTGCACCAAAAGCCACCTGAGCCCAAACTGAGAGCACTATGTGCACAAAACTAAGAAAACTTGTCCGGCTTATTGCTGATATCAGTAGTTATACTATACAACATCAAACTTCTGACAGATTTATACAGGTTTCACTATAATCCTGCCTTATTTTGCATCTTGTTAGACATTACACACATTAAATCTTTCAAATGTGAGCAAATCAGCTACAGCTGACACTAGTCTCACCTCTGGCATCCGTTTTATCCAAGTAAAAGCCCCTCAAGAGGAGTGCACTCTGGTATTTTTCTAAACCCTTTCTTCAGATTTCTCCTTAAAGCGTCCGAACTTCATAAATGTTAAATACCAACAGCAACTCTGCAGGAACTTACTTTAATAGTTGAACACTGGCACAATCTGAATTTGAATTAACAAGTCGAGACAGTAAATCTGAGCAGGCATTTAGCACCTACTTTTGTCACTTAGTGGTTTTTATGCCCGATATGCTTTCAGCATGCAATGGATACATTTCAGTGGGCACAAAAGAGTTTTCAGGTTCAATTTCCTGCCTTAATTAGCATATTATATTGTGGCCATTTTGTTTTATTTCCATTGATGTATCTGATTTATATGCACTCACAGAAAAAGCTCTGAAAACTCATCTGCAAGGCATACTGAGATGTCTGTGCATGCACTTAAAGCTGTTTCCCAGACAAAGCTGGAAAAAAAACTAATCATTGCTTCTATTTTTTTTTTTTAAATCACATGTTTTGTTTAGCCTGTGTGTAATACTTGTTCGTGAGTGCATGGTCGCATGTGGGCTCATCTTTAGTCATGACATGAAGCTGCTGTGTTTCATCAGCAGCAGGTTTCGGTATAAGAGAGCAGCTGCAGTCTACATCTGGCCGTAGTGCGGATGCTCTGCTGTGTTTAATAAAGAAGAAGAAAATAAAGTTGAGTCTTGTACTACCTTTCCGACGTACTGCAGATCTGTCCCGGTGTACTCCTCCAACAAAAAGAACTGGTTCCACATCCAACCTCGTTTAGAGCGTCGCAGCGGCACTCCGTTGGCATCCTGTCCCGTCAGTCCCGACCCCCTCCGCCCCCCTGTAGTCCTTCTCAAGGCCCTGAGCCCATGACCTGGAGAGCTGAGGTGGGCAATGGCCCACAGCACCATAAATATGCAAACTTTCCTTCTATCCATGACCACACCACCACAGCCTTCTGTCGTCTCCCCTCCTCAGTGGTCTATGTCCAGCGGCTTTTGTTTGGTCAGCGTACCGGATCCGTTCTCATGCTGTAATCTACCAAAGCAGGAAAGGCTCCTCAGACTCACATTGGGCGGCAACCAGCACCTACAACATTTACACAGACAAAGCAGAGTGTCAATACTGGGAGGGGAAGCAGCAATTTGTTACTGCACAAGCACTCGTTTTGTTTCATAACCTGCAGTTAAGACCAGCTTAGTCCAGGATGCACAGTAACAAACAGACCCCCTCAATATTTCTCTTCAACGTGCTTAAAGCACTCCTTAAGAATCTACTGAGATGAAGATCTGTGGACTCAATTTACAGCCACAAGACCTAAAATCTTAAATCTAAGGAATACGTGGAATTAATCGTATAAATTTCATTTCACAAAGGTACTTCCATCCAAATCTGTGGAAAGTGATCTTTCACTTTCCCTCCAGATGGAACTGATCAGGCAAAAGGCTGCTGCTGAAAGTTTTCACTTGCTTTCGCAGGTGAACTGAAACTAATTGGTTGCCGATTTTATGACGTGCCAAACTTTCACCAGGTTTCAGCTTCTCAAATGTGAAGATTTGCAGCGTTTCTGTATTTTACCATATTTCCTAAAATAAAAACCCCGCAGTTGCTCGGCAGTTAATGGCCAGGGGCATGGCTGACAAGAACTAATACAAGCTGTATTCCAGATATAAGACAGAAATAAATAAATGGCTGCGAAAGCTTCCAAGTAGCAGATCAAGTCATTCTGTTTTGGAGACACTCCAGTGCTTTTTAATAATTAAAACGGCTGCACGAGGCTTTCCGAGTCTGCACGAGGCTTTCTGAGTCAGGTGTTCAGTAAGCTCCACATTTGCAGTAGAAAATAAATGTTAGCAAAACATGCTGTATGCTTGTTCACTTCTGGGTCACTCACGTTCGAGTAAAAACAGCAACTTTAACCCTTTCAATCACAGACCGACTCCATTTTCTTGCCGTTTTATCGCCGCCGTGACGTTTCGAAGACGGCAACCGACTGCGAGCAGTCGCAGACACAAAGTTGCACAAAGTTGCAAGAATTTTGGTCATGCAGTCTCCAACCACTGCAGCTCATGGTTAATTTGTTCATGTGGTGCTTTATTTTCATATTAAATTAGTGGAGCTGACACCATGTGTGCAGTGGGTAGCTGGTTTGCATCCCTGTGTTAGTAGGAAAGAATTTACATAAAAACATAATGATAACAACAATGAAAATTGTCTCACAAACCCATCAAATCCATTTGTAGACACTTCATAAAAGACAGCAACTCATTAGGAGCAAAATGTAAACATTTCAGGGCAAGGCTTTGTTGACTTTACATGATCACTTATTCTAATCAAACAGAGGCACTGGCCTCTAATACAAGCCTGCTTCAAATATAGCAATGCTGCTTCATGCAGCTTAGATAAATAAAGGCCCCGGGCACTGTTTAGGAAACATTGTATATCATTATAATTTTTTTTTTACATTCTGTGTATAATAAAACTGAAGCAATTTAAGCACATTACAGTGGGAGTTTTTAGTTACCTGACCCCCAAAAAGCTGCATCACCTACAATGTGATCATTAAAAAAAAAAAAAAGATATCTGTATTCCCATATAAAACCTTACAAATCAAAAGATTTTGAGACATCAAATGCAGGAAAAGCCCGGCACGAGCCCAGAATGATGAAATGTTAAGCGTGGACGCACTCACATTTCCTCCGCACAAGTCTTGATGTACATTAATGTGGACACGCGTACTGTGTGCTGGATGTCAGTCATCTGATTGATGGGCGGGCTGAGCGCCGCCTAACGTGATAAATATAAGATTAGAACGTTTGCACATCAATGTATAGGCTCACATCTTGTACAGCATGTGTAGAGCTTTATCTGAATTAAGCCCCCCGAATCAACATCTAATAGAGTACACGGCCGAATGTGGAGCCGCCCGTTCTATCTTTTTAAGCAATCTGCTTCGGCACACTTTATCAGACCCAGCAGAATGCCAATGGAGACCCTGGGCAATGTCGAGCCCCGTTTATTACCTTAAGATCAGGGTAAAGATACTGAACAAAATTACTGTTTGCAAACCATAGAGGATGGCCCTTATGTGGGCTGCAGAATATCTGCGCTCAGTCGTTTCTCCCACCCGTTCTCTTTTTCTGCTCGCTATCCTCCAAAGGCCAGTGAACACTGGCAAATGTAAGAGCGAAACAGAACAAGAGGAACAGCAACAGGATGGAGGTGGAGGAGGAGCGGAAGGTAAAAAGAGAAAGAAGGCCATGTATTATGCTTTTGTTCTCATTATTCCTCGGCGGCTGGGCGATATCCAGGCCGCCAGTGTTCCTCAGCTGGGGTTTGGCAGAAGGGTTATCAGAGGGTCCGCTGGGGAGCGTCTGCAACGTTCCTCCATATCGCGTGCTCTCAGAAGGTGGGTGCAGAGGGATGGGGGAGGCTGGGGAAAGGGGAGGTTGCAGTGTGGCCCCAGTATATGGCAGGTTTGGTCAGCTTCCTTCGCAGAGTGTATCAGGGAATGAGAAAACGATGTCTCCGGACATGAATTAAGTACCCTGACCTGCATGCAGAAGTGTAGCCAGACAGACTGAAGGGAGTGAGGGAAATGGAGCAAGAGAAGAGTGGTGAGAGGAAAGGTGTCAGCGGAGAGGAGTAGAGCCTGTAGTGCCTTTACAATACCATAGTTTTTGCTTTGGATACCACAGCTAAGTTTAGTAGCTTAAAATCTGATACCGCAGAAATAAAGGAAAAAAAAAACAAAACATCAAACAACCCCTGAGATTCACACAAAACAGATGCTTCGCTACATTGACTGGGACAGCTTTGCAGTAACTTTTGTGCAGGGATTTTGATGTTGGTTGGGCGTCTTTGTAGTGGCTGCACATTTCTCCACTGTGCCAGTCTGTCAAGCTGTTTGTGGCGAAGAAAGATTTGGTTCAAAACATAATGTTGAGTTTGATACAATTGTGTGTTTTCAGCTTATTTGGCATTGTCTCCTATGTTGGCAGAGGTTCACGAAGGCAGTTTGAATGTCTTGTTTACTTTCACTCCTACAAGCCGATCCCAGAGATCACCCAGGGCGCAGGCTCGAACGTCATGTAAAGGCGCTTCTCGGCTGCGATCTGTTTTTATTAACAATGCTGCGGCACGCTTTTGTTTGCCTTCCTTAAACACCCAGTGAAAAGAGAAGAGTCTCCTGGTGAGCTGGAGATCATCACAAACTTTATTTGCAAGCTTGTTTTGACAAAAGTTGGGGCGCCGTGCAAAATGTAAACATCGACCGGGATGCTGACTCGAAAGTGATTTAAACCACACACAGAGAGGCGTGTATGAAAATCTTTCCATTTTTTCCCCCTTTATTTATTTTTGATTGGATGGCAGCATTTTAAGCTTCAGAGGTCTACATCCCTGACTTTTTTTATTTTTGGAAAAACTGAAATTTTTTGATGTGTCAGTGAGAATTATTTTTCTTTGTCCCCTAATTGTCAAGACTTGGGAGAACACTTTAATAAAAACAAAAAGCACCTTTTCTAAGTGTTTGATATTAGGACAGGGGGGTCACCAGTGAAGGGCTAATGTCGCAGCACCCAAAGATCACAGCAATTCAGTAATGATTCCTGGGCTTGTTTTTTGCATGAAGAGATTTTCCAATAGCCAGACTCGTTAGCGGGGGAATCGGTCCGCCAGGGCCTCCACCCCTATAACACCTCCTGCGGGTGGTGGGCCTACAGGAGGGCGGGCTCTTGTCTTCTCTTCGGGCTATCCCAGGCAGGGTCCCTTGGTGACAATTCCATAGGGGTCTGCTGACCCCTGTCCAGATTCTCTGAATCTCTTAATAATATTATGCAGCACAGATGAGAATTTCCCCAGATTAATCCTAAGAAACACTCTTCTTAAATTGTTAAACTATTTGACCACACAGTCTTTCACAGTGGTGAAAGTCAGTGGTATAAAGTCAGGGGTGCTGACTTTATACCCAATTATTTTACTGTTATTACATAGTTAACGTATTTTAAAACTATTTATACAGCATCTGTATAATATTTTATGTAGCACTTCTCAAACCAAAAGTAATGTAGTAGTAATGGAGTAATGGACATGTGAGTAGTTGTGCAGTATTTTTGCACTGTAGTACTGTAGTTTGTAGAAGTCTTGTTCGTCCCTCGTTATTATGGGTTAGGGTTAGCATTAAGGCAATTTCCAATTTTGCTAGGAAAATGAGAAACAGCTGCGGTAATTTATTGCAACTACATAAATTCATATGACTGAGGAAATGCAACACAAGGCAGAAACAGAGTTTGTACAGTTCTAACAAGCTTGCAAGTCAATATTTGGTATACTGTATTTATTTGGCAAGCCTAATTTCTTTAAGCAGTCTTTGGCAATAGGTCTCCAGGCTTCCTGAACATTCACAGCTCTTCTTTGGATGTTGGCTGCCTCGTGTTCAGCTCTCTGTCAAGATGATCCCACACTCCTTCAGTGATGTTAAGCTCTGGGGAAGCTAGTCCATGACTCATTGTGTATCCAGATATGCTTTTTATTGCATTGGCAGCGTGTTTGGGTTCATTGCCGTGCTGAAATAGGAAGCTGATGCCAATCAGGCACTTTGGTTTTGACAAGACACCACTGGCCAAAATGCAGCCCCAAGCCATGACAGAGCCTCCACTGTGTTTTACAGAAGGCTGTAAACACTCACTTTTGTACCACTTTCCTGACTTCCTACATACATATTAACAATAATTTGAGCCAAATCAGACCTGTTGCCACTGATTTTCAGTCCCGTTCTTGTGTAATTTGTCACACCTCAGCCTTTTCTCATCCTTCTACTGAGACCATTTTGGATGAGGCTTCAGCAAACAACAGCTGGATCAACTGAAGGGTCAGCTACATCTATAAGGTCTGGTGTCAGGCTGGATGTTTTCCTATTTTTTAAGGGCATGATTTTCAGATGCTGTTTGTCTGTTACAGATCGGTTTTCTTAGGTCTGAGATTTCTTATATTTATCACTTATCCAGTATTCTCAGATTTTTTAAGGCCATACTCTGCACACCATGGATCAGTGCGAAGTGATTTAACAAACAAAAATAAAATCCACTGTGGTCATTTACAAGGACTGGACTGGAAATGAGTAAAAAAGCAGCCAATGTCCAAATGAAAACTTTGAAAGATCTTGAGAAAGCCTGGAGAATACCAAAGATTCTTGCATTTGAGAAACTGGAACCATCCATATGTACCTTGATATATACTATAGCCTTCATTGGATAACTGATTATCAAAACAATTGTTGACGTGTTTACACTGTTTCCGTCGGGATTAAATTACCCTTTGTAGAATTTCCCAGCTGAGGAACGGTAATACTGGTCTTAAATCATACCATCTCTTCAGTTTCACAAGCGTTAAGTTGTTTGTGACAAAAGAAAAATATCAGTAGAGCTGCTCCTGTTTATTTTTTCCTTTGTATTCATAAGAGTGAATGATGGCGTGTCGGTGCACTGCATTGTGGCACGACTTCAGAGCAAACCCGATTCTGTGATCTGTTAAACAAATGTCAAACCGAGTGTTTGTTTATGCCGCCGAGACGAGATGCTGAACTTCTGCATACAGGACACACATGCCTAAAGTTAGATATCAGGTGTACTTACTGTGACAACGCTAAGGGGCAAACGGGGTGAGGGAGGGAGTGAAGGAGAGGTAGAAACGTCCTGTCAGAGCAGCGTCAGCAGTCAGGCTAGGAGACTGGCCCATCCATTACGCTACCTGTCTTCTAGAGGCAGCCAAGGCATGCCCTGCTTTCCCCTTATGAGGCAAATTGAAGCTCGGGGTTAGGTCCCTTCTTTCTCTTTTCCTTCATGTACTGCAGTTTATAGCAGTCCCCCCCCCATCCTGCCCCCTCGCGTCTCCATCCCCATCCCCTGCGTATGCCTACTTTGCTTACATAGGCCTGAGCTGATATGCATTATCGCTGGGCTTTTCGCTGAAAGCCAGTCACTTTGCATGTGTCCTCTGCCTGGCTCAGCACGGGAAGGTGGGGGTGGGAGTGTGGGGGGTGCACTCCCAGGTCAACAGTGCGTGTGCTGATGGAGGCAGGTGAAAGTGAGATGGACTGTCAGGCTTCTTAATAATGCCCATAGAGAAATCGTCTCTCAGACCCCTACCCTCCACTTTCTATAAACCGCAACTAACGGGGCAGACGCTCTGTTTCCTAGCCAAATTTGTGAGATGACTGGATGATTTTCTTCCCCTTCCGGCTTGCTCTCTAGTTTTTTCCCTTTTTCATTTCCCTCCCCCAACTCCCTGCACTCTGGAGTTTATGAATTTACTTAATTGACGCTGGAGAGGAGCATGTGGGACTTTGAGTTATTGATTTGCTGTAGGCTTCAGCGTGGTTGGAAATACCAGTCAGTCTCTGGGGTGGACTCATGAAGCTTTCTACCTCCAGTCCCTTAGCACTGGGAAGCCAGCCTTTTCAATGGATTTCTTCTAATGCTTTCACTGTATAGAGGGCTCCGCTGTCCCCAAGGAGCACTCGCCCCTTGACCACATTTGTCATACCCTAGAAGCCACAATGTACAGCCCCCTGCCCTGATAATTCTCTTGACAAGAGACCACGACCAGGAGTAAGTCAGCTAAAGCTTGATTTTTGCTACGTCAAAAAAGTCACGGCTGGTTAAGAGTGCTGCGGTGCCAAATGGAGCCCAGTGGCTACGACAAAAATGCTCGCCTCTTTACATTTATACTCTGCCAGACTGACTTTGAAAGAAAGGAAGGAGATCTAAGGGGATTTCTGGTTTCTTACAACTCCGAACTTATTTATAGTACAGAGCATAATTTGTATTTGCATTGCTACAAAGAAGTCTGAACCCAATTTAGCTCAAATTATTTTGCAGAGAAGACAAAGAAGAGAGAAAATATCACTCAACTTGTTTACTGTAAGCATCCATCACAGTATTCAGACTGTATTATATTATGGATAATTAAAACATGCGTATGCGTGTTTTTACTTCAAGCCTCAGTCACACAGGCCCAGAGACTAGTCAGAGACTCCCTGGGAAACACAGGTTGCTGGGGGAAAATGTGTGTTAGATGACTGGTCTAAAACCCACAGAGGGCTCCTGAATCACTTGGAACGAGGGTGCCGCATCAAAAACCTACCAATGATTGCTCTGGTTGCTCATAGATAGCTGTGGTGACAGACAGTTTGCAGACAAGTTGGGCTCTTCCATGTAACTACTCGCCAATGACTTGCAGAGTGGTAATGAAATGGAAAATGGTCATCTTGAATGTAAATGTGCCTTACCGCTGCAATCAAAACATTTTAAAAAGTGTACGTTGGTGTCCTTTGTACAAACTATGGGCAACAGTGGTAAGCTGCTGGTTATCAAAGCAATCACAAGGAGAGTTTTGGTGCATAGCCGCATACCTCTTTGCAACCAATTTCACTTAGCGACTGTCAGGAACCACGTGCCAACCACTCAGGGAACACATTTTTCCCTAGTAACCGATGGTTGCCTGGGGTCACAGACCAGTCCCTACACCTTTGTGACTAAAGCTTAAGCAGAAATCTGATGCTGAATAATGAGGTCAGTGGTGCAAGTGCCAAAAACTAAAGAAAATATATTATGTGTAACCACAAATTGCCAAACCATCCTATATTATTGTAAGCAGTATGAGAAATAGTGAGGAAATTTTATATTTTTTGTTACAGATAGCTTTAATTCTTGCTTAGTGTTTTAACGGTGCTTGCTGCTTTTATGGTTAGCTCTTTTGACTTTCTTGACCATGTCACGCTAATCTAGCATGATATTATGGGAAGAAGGTTGAAGCTCTGGGCCATATTTGGACATAATTTTGTAAAATATAAACAATTATAGAACATATTTGGAAAGTTTTGCCAATGTAAATTTTTTCCAATCACTCTGGGCTCATATACAAATTGAATTTAACCAAGAAAAAACCTCTGAGGCTAAAAAATGAAGCCAATGCTTTAAAGTACAAAAAACCATGCTCTCACTTATATTTATATTTTTTAATAATATTGCTGCATCCCTCCTCCTAGGCTGATAAAACCTGTCTAGTATCAACTTGTGTCCTTACATATACCCATTCATGCCATAACTTTCGGTTTCCTAAAGCTGATTCTTTAATTTGTGGCGCTAAGGGCTAAACACAAGCAGTAATTAACCCTAATTTTCTGTTAAAGAAAGAGGAACTGGAGCAAAAACGTGCAACCGAAAGAATGAAAATGACTGTGCTCTTGTTCGAGCAGTCTTCCTCGAATGCCCGTTGGTGTAGGTGAATTTTGAAACAGAGCCACAGGTCTCATCTTTCCCTGTTCGCTTTCTCAGGGAGCACCATCGTCATAATGAAGGTGTGTAATAGAACATGACACCATAATTATATTCTCCCAGTTAAGAGGCAGTGTTTACAACAAGCACAAGGCTGCCTTTATTTTCTCCCTCATACACAAGCTCGCACACACTCCCTCGCTCGCTCCCTCGCCTGCCCCGTCTTCACTTCATATCATGTGCCGTTTAATTGCATTAAAAAAAATGCTTGATGAAAAAAGTAAATTGCTTTAAATTGCCTGTCACAGATTGTGTGGAGTCACCATAGAGCAATAAGACTTGCGCTTTGTGGTGGGTGCTGGGTAAGCAAGATTAATGTGTCTGCTGCCAATTATAGAATGCCCCATGATTCTACGCTCAAAGAAATGCCTGGGATAACATTTTGAATCAGAGCAATTAGTTATTAAATGCATCTATTGGTTTTATCGAACACAGGACCATGAGGATAGAGACGGGGACAACGTGAGCTGCACAAATGCATTCATCAATACATATTGGATCTGGCCAGCTAATGGCCTTTTCTGTGAACATGGGCTGTTACAAACAGTGGGCCTGGGTGGCATTTTAGTATAATCTAGACTAGATTACTCCTCTTCTTCTGCTTCTCTTAGCTTCACTTCTCTTCTTGTTTTTTTTTTTCCTTTTTCCCTAACGAGGGATATGAGCGACACGGCAAAGCACCCTATCGCGCCCGTTGAGCCGAAGACTTCCACAGCAACCCAGAGAAACCCCCGGGGGTGCAATTAAAAGTGAGAGAGGAGAATGTCAGCCGAGGGGGGCGAGCGAGGGAGACGGGAAGGAGGAGGAGGGTTGGGAACTGGTGCCACAGGTAACCTGGTCATGTTACAATCCACAGAGGAGGCCCTTATAAGGCGGCTAATGTGAGGAGGCGTCAGCAGCAGGTTGTTCTCTTTGGCCTCCCTGCTTCCTCTTCCTCGCTTCATCTCAGATTCGGTTTGTTAAGTCCAACTCGGAGTAGGTGTCACAATCCATGTTGTGCTGCACGCTGGAGAAATCTGCAGCTACATCCCAAGCGTGAACAGGGAAACACTTGACCCAAATGTGGGACTCTCCATTTGTCTTATTGCCCATGTGGGTTAGTGGTTCACAACCGACTTCCCCGAGGCCAATTATGAAAAACTGAGCATCTGGATGAACTTTTGCTCCCTTTTCTGTCCCCCTCGTCTTTGCAGCAAAACGGAAACAAGGACAAAAAAAAGAAACCAATGTCTTCACAACTCTGTCAATACATATTGATTTTTTGTTTAGTTGAGAAACTCTGTCTAGACACTGTCACATTGTCTAGAAAATAACTTCACCCCGCTCCCATTTGATGTACAGCCGTGCCCACTGCCTCACAGATTAAGGCAAGGAAATTGATCACTAAAAAGGCGATTTCAGACAGATGGAGGATATTACCACAAAAGAAAATATATAAAAAACAATCTCCACAGATTGAGGAGGGCAAAATCATCATCATAAAACGCTGCTGAATAAACAGCTGAAAATCCCCAGTTAAATTGGAATGCAAAGCTGAGCTGAAATTCCTCACTGAGCGTGTGCAAAACACCAGAGTCCTCTAGTCCAAATTAGGATTCAACCTGCAACACTGGAATAGCAGCGAGATTTAGTTAAACTTGCTGCAAGTCCCCTATCTGCTTCTAAATAGCACATTAAGTTTTCTGCAAAGATGTGTTACCAACAATTACCGCTACCGATATATTCTGAGGGAAAGGATGTTATTAGATGTTTATCCGCAGACTAATAACATATCTGAGGAAACACTGAGAAAGAAATGTGAGGCTTTGAGTGTGAAACCCACAAATTGTAGACTATGTGATTAACCAATTTCCGGATCATACGTGTCAGGGATGTGAGGTTGTGCCTTTGAATGGACGACAGTAATCCAAACAAATTAGCTCATACTATCCCTGTCTCACACACACACACACACACACACACAGAGGGAGAGACCACAACATTCATCCCAGTGCACTGCTCCAGAGCTCACTGCAAACACATTACCTTGCCTCGCTGCCCAAATGCATACCAAATAACCCATATAAATCATACAATCTGGGCCAAGTCAATGGGAGCTATTTTGCCTGTTTTTCTAGTTATTTCCACTGTGCCATCATTCAGCCGAGCCCGCATCACTCAGACCGAGGCTCTCACAACCAATGCTGGAGTGGCCCAGTTTAAAACCCACAGAGGGCTCCTGAAGTAACCATTCCTCTAACACACTTGATTTTATGTGTCTCCTCAGTCTGGACTAAATTGTGGGTTGCCAGCTCTCCACGCACCACTCTGTCTTTCAGCTCGCTCCTTTTTCCTTCTCCCGGTCGTCACGAAAACAAAGATGGGCACCTATGAACCTGCAACAGTGTTTATGGCAAGTGGCTGAGCAGCAGACGAGGACCCTCTCGTTTCCTTCTCTTGGTGTATTAAGGCAGCGATTCCCAACCTTTTCATTCTCCCTTCAGGTTCAAGCTCATTTTAAACTGGATTACTCTCAGTTAACTATTTACTCAGGGATTAAATTCAGCTTATCCTCTGATTAGTTACAGTTAGTTGCAGAGGTGGGAAGTAACAAAGTACAAACACTTCGTTACTGTACTTAAGTAGATTTTTTAGGTATCTGTACTTTACTTAAGTATTTATTTTTCGGACTACTTTTTACTTTTACTCCCTACATTTTTAACCAAGTATCGGTACTTTCTACTTCTTACATTTTCAAAACCATCTCATTACTTTTGGTTTACCGCGTCAGTGAAAAGTTTGCATTTCCGGTCTGTGCGCCGTCAAACATCAAACGATCTGAGCCGGCGTGATTGGTTCCGATGTGTGTCAGCGTCTGTGTGCGTCCACACCGAGCGACAGGGCGGGGCAGAGGGCACACACACACACACACACACACACCGTAGAGGGAGGGGCTGCTGCAGAGCTCGCTCGGAGCAAATAGCTGGCCGACGTTGCTTTTTAAAACACGCGGGAACGGTGAGAAATGAGTGAGAGAAAACGTAAAGCACAAAAAGTGTGTGCAGTTTGTCACACAGTGTGTCTGCTAGCTAAAAGAGCAGCTGCTCCAGGGAGAGCAAATGCGCGATAACTTCACTCAGATGGAGAAAGATGGAGAGGAGAGAGCAGCAGCAGATCAGCTGATCACAGCAACATCATTTACTGGAGGCTCAGTTAGTGTTACTCAAAAATACCTACAAACATCGTTCAAAGAGCTACTTTTACTTTCTTACTTTTAGTAGATTTCAGAGCCTGTACTTTTTTACTTTTACTTGAGTATAGAAGTTGAACCAGTACTTCGACTTTT
>VUQK01043482.1:6703-30259 GCA_015106715.1 Bujurquina vittata | reverse complement strand
ATCCAATTCAGTCTGCGGCCAGCCATCAAATCATATCAGTGTTTATCAGAGGATCATTGGAGGCCAAGAGGCTCCAGAGAATACAATCCCCTGGCAAGTGCTACTGAGTGTAGATGGAGCTAGGGCAGGAGGCATGCTGATTGGAGAACGCTGGGTTATGACAGCAGCTCATAATGTAGTAAATAAGGGAGAGAGGAAATCACGTGAAGTTTTACGGGTAAGCAGTCAACTGTTGGCATTTTCCATGATTGCTGTCTCATTGTGATTCCTTTTGTAGTTATTTCCTTTTATAATGTTGACTTGCAGATTTATATTGGACACACTGATATAAATACCCTGGAACACTCTCCTTTGTTGGCTGCATCAGTCCATGTTCACCCTCAATACAACAACCCCAACAGTTTGAACTACAACAATGACATTGCCTTGATCAAACTGCAGGATACGATCACATTCAACTCATCAGTGATGCCAGTGTGTTTGCCAGCAGAGCGGGCTGCATACGACCCTGGCGTGATGGGGTAAACAAACCACTATCAGACATAATTTCATAATATTGCTTAATCTATTTAACGTCATTTTCGCTTTTAGTCTTCGAAACCGTTGAAAATTTGATGTTGCATTTAGTGTTCTTTTTGTTTGGTGATCATTTTCAGTCAACAGGCCCATTATCTTCTAGCTTCCAGATTAGTCAAATTTCACTGGGTTAACAGTGAATGTGTTTTGTACCTTTTTTAGGCTGGTGTCCGGGTTTGGCGTTGCAGACAACGGCACTAAGCGGTTCCTGACAAATAAATTGAAGTATGTGTATCTCCCGGTGGTGAACCAGGAGAGGTGCAGGTATTCAATCGCTTTGGTGAAGAGAAGAAGGAACATACCAGACCTGACAAATAACATGTTCTGTGCTGGATTCCCTGAAGGTGGGAAGGACTCTTGCCAAGGTGATGCTGGAAGCCCCTTTGCCCTTGAAGAGGATGGGCGATACTGGGCTGCTGGTATTGTCAGCTGGGGGGTTGAGTGTGGGCGACCGGGGACATATGGAGTCTATACCAGAGTTGCTAACTACCTGGACTGGATCAAGAAGACCATGCAGGAGAACTAAAAGTTACAGTAATTCAGTACAAAATGTAAATATATAATACAAAAATATCCACATTAAGATTAGAAGTAATTTTGCTCTTCTTTGGAATTGTGAATGTAATTTTTCTCTATATTATGTCAAAAAAGAAGGAGCTAAAAATTAAATCTTTAATTTAACTGGTTATTGGACCTAACCAAAACATTCATGGTGTTCAAACCCCTGAAAAGCCCCCCCTGATTGTATTTTGTCTTATATCTCAGATTTTGTCTCCCTATACAGCGGTTATATCAGAATCATGAACTACCTGAAAAACAGACATTCACAGTAATTCAGTAATATAATGAAATGTGATGAAAGAATTACTTCTGAATTAAAACAGAAGCTATCAAGATGTCAAGTTTCATTTGTAATTTTCATCTACATTGTGCCAATAAAGCTATAAATTCAGATTTCAATTTTCTGATTACTAGAAGAAAAAAAAAACAAAATTATTGAATGTCAGCTTGAGTATAAACCATCACACTGTCTGCAAAGCCTTTCCCCCAACATTTTACTAAAGAGGGGTAGGACAGATGTGCATGTGTCTTTCCTTATATCGCAAATTATTCAAATATCTCCTGTTTTGAAAATCAGTAATGATTTCATCCCACTCTCCCATTGCATCTCCCCCAAAGCTTCAGGACAGATTTCACCTTAATGCAAAATTTCCAGGCACGTTATTGGTTACAACTACAAATAATTTAAAGCTTAAATAATTCTGTTTTTTTTTTAAAGAAAAATATAAACATCAGATCTTTCAAATGTACACATACCACACTACGTTCACCATGATTACTGTAATTCTATTTGTCACAACAGTCTTAATGTTTTCTTGAAGACCTTAAAAACATCACTCATATTCACAAATAAGCATCAGTCACACCGCAATAAGTAATTTTTACAGGACATTATTGATATAACTTTGGAAATGCCGAGTCTTCTCATAATTTTGTGCTAGTTACTGATGACGCGCCCGTTGCTGCTCTGTCATTGCACAGTTCGGTGTGTTGCGCCAAAAAGCGACTTCCGAGGTTCTTGTGTGTTTTTAATGTCTAATATCTTTGCTTATGTTGATAACCTGTAGTCAACAAAAATTATGACGGGGTTATAATTAAAATAAAGAAATGACCTGTTTTGCAAGTGTCTTTATGACACTGCGTTATTGTATCTAACAGTAGGCATTTAAAATATCTTTATAGACGTCAACATATTTCATATGTTGATTTATAGGCCAACAACTCATTTACGAATTACGACAGTTTAAATACATCATTTACAATCATTTTTTGGCAAATACTGGAATCACTTTTTGGCACCGAAACGTTTCACTTTCACTCCTG
The DNA here is from genome assembly GCA_015106715.1 of Bujurquina vittata. Lineage (NCBI taxonomy): Eukaryota > Metazoa > Chordata > Actinopteri > Cichliformes > Cichlidae > Bujurquina > Bujurquina vittata. Next base: position 27,799 of record VUQK01043482.1, on the reverse strand, counting down.
CGCTGCTGCGGTGCGCGCATGCTCCGACGGCTGCATAGCCCCTCCAGCGACCCTTTAGCGTTTACTTTTAGATCTCGCTCGATTTAAAGTCGTGCACTTACAATAAACATCATGGATGGAGCCAGGAACGGATGTAAACAAGTGTAGCCAGTAACCTCCTGCACAATGCGGTGGTAGTTGTTGAAATCAAAAGTGAAAGTGCTGTAGCGGACTCCGCATTTATTAGAAATCGTTCTGCTTTTAATTTACAAAACTCGGAGCTTTTGCACTATGATGGTTGTGATGATGATCAAAGTTATTTTAACTGGATACTTCATGACGTGCGTTTATGGTAAGAGCATGAATCTTATTGATAAAGCATTGAATGAGGTGCGTAAATATGGAGACAGTAACGTGACTTTTAGCTCAGTATTAAAGCTTTGAAGATAAGTATTAATGAAGGGCGCTGTGAAAAATGACATTTCCTGAAACAGCCAGTTTAGAATATTTACGTTCAAATAGCAGTAGAATAATATTTAGAAATGCCTAATAAAATAAACCACCTGAAATCTCTGAACTCTTTTCTTTATTAGCCCTGACACGAATTTACCTGAAAATGTAACAAATTGTTGATCGTGTTTTAGTTTGTTACCTTTGTTGAAGTGTCACAGTGATGCTGTAAACATCTTCTTGTTTCCTCAGCTGATGGAGTTGCAGATGTGGTACTTGCCTGCACTCTGGTGGAGGAGGGAGCTGGACTTGGTGGAATGGGAGGTGGTCGCTTCACTCGGACTCCAGCCACGCTTATTTTACGGGATGTTGCTGTGGGCCCTGACGAATCACTTGAAACACTCACACCGTTTGTTCCTCCCTCAGTACCTGATCCGGACCTCCTCCTGTTTGAAGCCAAAGGTTTTCACTTGCCACCTCTTTGTACAACGTTTGGTTTAATATAAACACAACTGTGAGATGAACTTCTTCTCTTATCGTCTGTGACAGCGTCATCTCCCGAGATCCCCAGTGCAAAAGTCTTGCTCCACGCAGATTGCAATGAGCAGGAGGTGATGTGCGAATTAAGTCGTTACTCTCCTCGGGGATTCCAGGAAGGTTCCGAGCCGGCCTTTTTCATGGTCTCCCTCAGCGTGGATGAAGTTGACTTCAGCACTGCGCTGATTCTGGAGACCCTGACGGTGGAGAAAGACCCGTCAACCCTCATACAAAGCAAACTGGGTCTTCCTCTCAGCCAGTCGGGAACTCTGCTTACCCACTGTGAGAACAATAGTGTAAAGGACACGTATCATGCAAAATCCACTTTTATAGTCCTTAAATACATTTTGTTGTGTACTTTGAGTGTGTAGGAGTGCAGGAAATGTAAATGCATTCTGTCCTGGTGCTGCGTAGATATCTTTATATGCTTTTTGGGTCATAATTTTCAGTCTGTTGAGTTTTCTCTATTGACTGTTACATTTTCTTATCTGTTACGTCACAGTATTTGGTGTTGAACTGCTAAAAAGGGGCATGGTCTTCCAGCTAACCAATCTCGTGAATCCTCCATTTTTTTCTAGCAGCGATTTTCATCATCAGAGCCTCTTCGAAGTAGCTGGCTAAACTTTATTTTTCAACAGGGGTAAAAAAGGGGTCTGTGGAGCTACAATAATGAGAAATTCAGACCAAAGCATTGCAGATCTACTTTATATAGACCACAAGGGAATGATTTACATATGAAAAGGAAGGATTTAAAAGCATGATACGTGCCTTTTAATATCACATTTTATAGGAATAAGCTTTATATGGTTTTATTAGACAATGCATCATCTTCAATTGTTTTCTGCCCCTCAGTGATATTTGTGGTGTTTACCCACATAAAGTCTGTATCTGCACCACTGAGAGGTGATGTTCTCCTCAACTGTGGCTTCAAGCAGCAGGAAACACCTTTAGCGCAGGATGTGGGCATTGAATGGCGTCTGCAGCACAGAGGTAAAGGCAGGAAGGTGCTTGAAATGAGGAGAGCGCTGGATGATACGGAAGGCAGCGCAATAGGTAAGCACTGTAGGTGTGAACAAGTGTATCTGCATGCGCAGTGCAGGGCTTGAGGATTTAAATCTTCAGGGTCCTTCTAGTGGCTTTGGGATACAGTACCTTGCGAAAGTATTCGGCCCCCTTGAACTTTTCAACCTTTTGCCACATTTCAGGCTTCGAACATAAAGATATAAAATTTAAATTTTTTGTGAAGAATCAACAACAAGTGGGACACAATCCTGAAGTGGAATGAAATTTATTGGATGTGTCAAACTTTTTTAACAAATAAGAAACTGAAAAGTGGGGCGTGCAATATTATTTCGCAAGGCACTGTATATGGTACTCAGGGTGATAATGGTTCAATAGTGGCATCCAAGTTTACTAAACTGATCATTTCTAGGAGGATAATTTAAGTGAATTTCAGACTGTTTGATGTCTTTAGAACATTGGTATCTGTCAGTGATTTACTGAGAGCGAAGTAGGCACCTATAGTGAGTCTGTCTTGTCTTAGTTATCATTGTTTATCTTCTTCATCTGCCGCTGGAATAAAGAGCAGCATTAAGAGTGCCAGTTAAAGACGTGCCAAACAATTCCTGTCTTATTTCCTCTGTTTAGTGCACGGTGAGAGGGACGGCTCGAGCATAAATGCTGTCCAGGTTGTTGGTGAGGGTGACGCCTCTTTGACTCTGACCAAGCTGAAGGTTGGAGATGAGGGGACCTACATCTGTACCGTCAGTCTCGGTCCTTTCCACTCCCAGCAGGTCATTCAACTTCACATTATTCGTAAGTTTCACCCCGATCTGAATCCACATCTACAGTATGTTTTCTTTTATATTCTGCTCATTTTTCTTCTCTGACTTGTTTTTCTAGAACCTCCAGATATTTCCCTCTCAGTGGACAAGTTGGTTTTAAAGACAAGTTCGCCCCAGAAATTAAGTTGTATCAGTGGTAAATACTACCCACTGGATGCTCAGGTCAGTAACTGTGTTTTGAGATCACTGCTTTGTAACATCGAGTAAGACGCTATAAAAATAGCATTTGATTCAGTTGATTGATTGATTGACAGGTCATAATTCTCTGATCTTTTCTGTCTTTCAGATGGACTGGTTTTCCATCTCTCCTACAGACACAGAGCCAAAACTCTTCGAAGATCAGGGCTCCCTGTCCAGCCATCGGCAGCACGGTGATGGGACGTTCTCCCTGTCCTCTCACATCGGTGTGCCCCCCACCACCATCCCAGGAACCAAAATCATCTGCAGAGTCTCCCACCCTGCTCTAGATGAACCTCTTTCTGTTAGTGTAGTGGTGGAAAGTCCTCAGCCTGGTATGTATGTGTGTTTTTTTAGGATTTATTTTTTTTTACACTTTTTGCAAAGTTTTTTTATTTTCTTGCTGAGTGGGAGAAGTTGTGATGACAAGATTAATATTACTGTCATGTTTTATGGTATACAGCTTAGCATGAAGACTGGAAACGGGGAGAAATTAACTCTGGCTCTGTCATAAGCTAACAAAATCCACCAGCCGACACCTAAAGTTTTCTAATTAACTTGTTCAATTATATAGAAAATGACAGATGGTGGTTAAACCAAATGTCTTCTTCTTATTTTGAGTTGCTTGCAGCATTTATAACCTTGAAATAATAATAATAAGTTTAACTATTTATGGATCAATTCAGCACCCTTGATGAGCAAGGCTGAGCTTTTCTTTATATTTAGATGTCATAAAATTTATTAAAATAATAGTTAATGAAGTCTAACACAAAAATAACTTTGAAAATACAGCCAGGGTCAAATAAGAACTTCTTTTTTTTGCCTCTGATTAATCAGTCTTCTCTGTTTTGATTACTTAGTGGATACTGTGTCTTCTAATCGTGTCTATAATGGCTATATATAAAAAAAATTATGTCTATATTGTGTCTTTAACCTTTGCTCTGTGTCTTTGACTCTGCAGATTGCTATTGGTGGATACTGGGCTTCCTGATCATCACTGTGCTCTTCTTCTACCAGGTCATGGGATAGGTTTGTCTTAGGTCATCGTGACTTCAAGCGGAGTGTCACTTTAAGTTATTTCTAGGTATACCACTGGTTTGGTCAGCTCTTCCAGTCTTCTGGAAACCCAGAAATACATCTCAGGCTTGTGAATCTGTATGATACGATCAACAGCATAAATTAAGAATTTAAATGTGTGCAAGGATCTGTCTTTGAATTTTAAGTACTCACAAATGCATGAGTTTGAACACACGCAACTATTTTACAAATGCATATATCAAAATCTGAAAAAATAGTGATGAGTTTTACACAAACTCAACTTCAGAAATCTGATAGTTTTCACTTTCAGAAAGCTTCCTGTGCGTACAGTTGTCTTAAAATATTTGTGACTTTCTTTTTACTCGCTCACAGATCTCATTTGTGAGTACTCAAAAATACACACAAATCGCTGTACATATTTAAGTTTATGCTTGTATACCTTTTGAGACTAATTTCACTCCATACAAGACATTTTTTTGCGAGGGGGGGCAAGCTATGCGTATGGTAACTGTTTTATTTATGACATAGCTGTGAAATTAATAACATTCTAGATTTTGTGTTGAATATTTTTAATACTTAAGCATTTTTGCACTAGGCAAGTTTGATGCTTGCAATATGCTAAATTTAACGCATAAAACCCACAGATCCAAAACTATATTATTCAGCAACAATACAAATTTTATTCATATAAGATAACACGGCAAATATACAGTAACATTCTCTCTCACATATAATTTTTTTCCCTTCACAGCATTCAGTATGTTTGTTGTCAGGGGGCCTGCTGTTTGCAGGTAAAAAATAATAAAATGTGTGGGAGTGGAAGGCACTTTCATCCTATGCAGACTCAAAAGGTCCACATAACTTTTATTTGAAAGCAGCTACTAGTTCAGTTGCACTAAGAGTATTTATTGCCTGAGACATGGTCTCTGTAATATTTTTGTAAACTATTTATTTTTCCCAGGAGCCCACAAAATTCCAGAAATTCTTAAATAAGAGCAATAATATAAAAGCACCTTAAATGAGTGGCCATATAGCAGGCATAGGAGTTGTTTTTCCTTGAAATATTTTGCCTTTTTTTGCTCTGAAGATGAATATAAAGAGGTATTTTGTTGTATGTCTTTACTAAAATACTTTAAATTGGTGTAACTATTTAAGCCCTATCAGTCTCTTAAACCCTGCTGACCCGCCTAAACCTACTGTACAGCCAGACATTTTCAACTTGACAGAATTTGTTTTATATTCTAGTGGAAATCCCGATGCGCCCAGTGACTTTTAGGGGTGACGCGTATCATGAACCAGACAACTGTAGTAACAGATGGAATGGCACAAACCTCAGTTTGAATGTGTGACTCAGTCTGTAACTTCAGTGAAAGGTGCACATAGAGCCTGTAAATGTACAATATTATGCTTAAAGTGGGAATTGGAGAAGGTTCTTCTTGTACTGTTTTTATTTGTTAATTTGCTAAATGCTGTTCATGTTTTATCGGGCTCAGACAGGTTGGTCACTAAACCATTTTGTTGTAAGTTTGGCACTGTGGACCGGTGCTAAGCCCTGCTGGAAAAGGAAAGCAGCATTTCCAAAAAGCTTGTAAGCAGCAGATGGAAGCATGGAGTGCTCTAAAATCAGGTAGACGCCGTGTTGACTTTGAACTTGATAAAACACAGTGGGCCAGCCACCACCAACACCAGCATCCAAAATCATCAGCAACTGTAGGAGCCTCCCCCTGGAGTTCAAACAATTTGGATTCTCTGCCTCACCACTGGCAGTTGTAGGTCCTTTCCTAAAGACATTGTGCGTGGTGGGTCTTGGTGCACTCACACCAGCCTCTGTCCAGTCTTTGTGAAGCTCTCCCAGGTTCTTGAATCAACTTTTGTTGACAAGTCTCTCAAGGCTGCCCTCATCCCTGTTGTTTGTCCATATTTTCTTGACACACTTTTCCCTTCTAGTCAACTTTCCATTAAAATGCTTCTTCACAGCACTCTGTGAACAACCTGCCTTTTTCCCAGTGATCTTCTGTCCCTTTTCCACTGACATGGTGCCGGGGCCGAGTGCTTACACTGTTCGGCGCTTTTTCCACCACAAATTTACTTGGTGCTCGGCCAAAAAAATCGGTTCTGTTCCAGCACCATAAACTAGCTGGTGTGGAACCAATGAACGTGTGATGCAAGCGGCAGAAGAGCATGGCTCTGCCATTTCACAGCAAGGTGTGTATTGCATGCAAATAGTGATGCATTTTTCACGACTGTGAATTAGGTTTGGCCCTAAGGCTGAAAGTGCTGCTTAGTACCGGTTTATAACAGATAGAATGCAGCAAAGTGCGTACATGTTGTCTTGCTCATACTCGCTGTCTGTGACTATCCCACTGTGCTGCACACAGATGTTGAAGTAGTGGATGGAAAAATATGTTCTCAGCACAAGAAATCAAGTTTTCAAAAGGGGAGCGTGTTCTGCCATGTTTGAACCCTTTGGTTTCTGTTTCCGGTTGAGAAACCACCCACACCCACATATATAAAGAATCAGCTCGCAAAGCAGTGGAAACGGAGGCTCGTTCTTAAGGGGTTTGCCGGTTCCTTGGAACCGGCACCAGCACTGGCACGAGCACCGGCACCTTGTCAGTGGAATGTGGGTTACCGTCCTTATAAAGTGTGCTGATAATCGCCATCTGGACAACTGTCAATTCAGCAGTCTTCCCCATAATAGGCCATGTGTGCTGGACTAAACCAAAACACACTATTTACAGTATATTGTTTAAATAATAATTTAATGAAACTCAAAATATTTTAATAATTAATAATTTGAGAAACTGGATTTCTGATTGTTGAGCCATAACCTGAAAAAGTTTTTTAAATTACAAAAAAGGGACTTTGAATAGTCAGTGAGAGAGTATATTTTATATGCAAATAATATAGAAATTCAATTATGCATTTTTTAATTATGAAAAAAGGACTTTTTCATTATATCCTCGCTCTCTTTTTTTTTAGATCTTCTAGCGTAATCAAAGGATATAACCAAAGTCAGTATGTAGTCAGTTCATTATTTCTTTATTGGCATCAGCAAAAGTGGTAAACATGCATTTGTTCTCCTGAATCCAGTTGCATCTCTTACTGTATTTCCAAGTTGTAAATCACAACACATGCCTACTTATCTCCCATTTTAATTACCTAATAATATTACTGCACAATATCATTAGGTAATTTTGGCTAACCGCTACAATTATGCATAAATGCCCTTTGCATTTTATCAACCCTGAATATCAGTCCAGAGAAAGGAAAATAAACTTCATATCCTAAAGACCCTCCAAAAACGTGAAAGAATTTATAAACATATTTTCAGGAGAATAAATTGACAAATGTATCCTATGGTTCTACTCACACAACACGACTAATACTAAGTTTTCATTTTTCACTATCGTAGCAGTTTGTTTTCAGTCTCTGGATTTTATTTTATTCTCTCCAAAGCGAGTGGTTTTAACAAAATTTGGCAAACTTTTGAGCATTGTTGCGTTGCATAAGCAGTAATTATCAGATCAGAAAGACATTATACACAGGTCCTTTAAACCACTAAGAAAAGAAGATGTACAATCGGCAGTAAGGTTCAGAAATGGCAGATACACAGGTCACACAAATAGGCAAAACTACGGACACCGTTTGCCATGCAAGTTAGAAACAAACACTTCATACTGGCCGTTATCGTACTGCAGGTGGCAGATGGGTGTTTTTATGTGAGTCAACAGCGGCGGGGACGGCCAGGTGGCTCAGGGTTCTCAAAATCATCTCTCCCTCTTTTCCTGCTTTCTGGTCAACTTAAACAACAATTAAAACACTTTGACACAACTCTCAAAATAACTGTGTGTCTCTGCCTGTTTGAAATGTGATGCTACACATTCATCTGTCTATGGCTGGGACTCTGTGCAAACCAGAGTTAAGAGGCCTTCCTCTGGACTGAAGCAGTTAGTTCATGTATTCATTAGATTGTCTGTAAGTGCCTGCTCGTGTGTTTTACTTGCTGTGCATATTAGTACTATAATGCCACCACTGTGCCACCATCAGTGGTACAAACACTCTGGTTTTTCAGTCCAAATTTAAATTTGTACCTATTTATGCAGGAGAAGTGTGTTGTAATACTCCTACTACCTTTCCCTGAATCACTTCCTCCTTTCCTAAACTCTCACACAGTCTCTTTCCCTATTTTGCATTTCTCTTATCTTGTCATCACTGGAGGTTGCAGAAAAAAAGAGACTTCAGTAAGTGAAAGTTAGACAGGAAAGGGGGAAAATTACTAATCAAAGCCTATCAGGTAAAAGTGGAAAAAGCTATTAGCTACAATGCTTTGGATCACAGATACACACAAGCGCAAACAACAGAAATGATCATAATCTTACTCTAACATGAACTTGTGTTAGTAAGTAGCAACAGTGGAAGCAGCAAAGACGGAAGATGTGTGTTAGTTCGGCGTGTCGGTATCAATTTACAAATGTAGAACTCTCAAAAAAGATTATATGAATTTGCTTTGGCGTATCTGGTGTAGAAAGACTGCAAACTCATCTGTACACCCCCCAAAAACCATATCACTATTCAGTGGGTTTAGCCCCACGTGCTCCTGCACCACAAGGATTTTCTCTCTACCTTCTTTCCTTTCTTCCTTCCTTCCTCTTTTCACTGCCTGCTGCGTCCTTCAATAATACATGAGGTGCAGAGGCAGGAGAGAGTGAGCAAGAGTTCACGCTGAAACAGTGGAAGAAAGCAGCAAGGAAGGGAGGGAAAGAGGACGGAGAAAGCAGAGACACCTATAAACACTAATGTAATGTTTAAGTGCAAGATGGTTTGATGGAAGACTGTGTGACGAGAGGAAGGAGAGGACTGAAAACTGAGGAGCAGCGCTTGGGTTTCTTTTTTTTTCCCCCCCTCTCCCCTCTCATATCATCCTCAAGTCCATATCCATGTGTTCTGATGGGCTGAGCTCAGTGAAAGAAGTACACTGTGAATAAAAGAGAGAGGGGAAGAAGTAATTTAAATGGGTCTGACACCACATCAATAAAACAAAACAAGTAGTAACACACTGAGTTGTCCTTATGTGGGAATGCTGGGTTGTTAAAGCAGAAAAACGTGTTATGCTGGTGTTTCATGTGTCAAATTGAAAAAAAAGAAAAATGATCAATATCAGTTCTAACACATAATGAATAGATGTATCACTGATTTCTAAATGGCTCACGTGTGCAAGTGTAAATAGGCAGGCTGAGTGGGAAGCTCAGAGATTGATCATCTACATTTTGAAAGTTATCGGTTATACTTGGAATTTTTTTTTTTTTTTGCACCCGTGTCAAAATGAAACTACTTACAGAATATGATTCCAACCACAATAACTCCAATGATACCCATCATGATCATCATCTGAAAAAAGATCAAGATTTTCAAATTCACGGTTCAGACGTTTACAAAAGAATTCATGAAACTGTGTGTTGAGTGTGTCACTATCTTCAAACAGAAAGGAGACAGATCTGAACCACAAAACAAAACAATTACAACACTTAAAGGCTCTTTGTGTTTGTTGTGGCTTAGTTATATAAGTCCCTCAGTATTTAGAGTGAAAACTCTACAATAACAGATGCCTTTCTCCCATTTTCCCCGAGGTATCGCTTCAGTTGTTCACAGCAGCTCATTAACAAATTGCTATGTAGTCCTCTATCTATACTATATCTCTGTGCACTACACAATATAGTAACTGGCATATTTTTTAATTCATAGTCAGACTACACCATAGGTTTCTTTCTGTGTTAACAATCTGTGACACACTAATGCGCCCACCTTGCAGTTCTTCCACCAGTACTTGTTTTTTAGCTTGGCTGCGCAGCTTTCAAACTGGGAGGCTCCAGCTTGGAGAGCATCCGCTCTGTCATCCAGCTCTGAAAGCTTCTGGTCCCTTTCCAAAACCTTGTCCACATTCACCCGCATGATATCCACCACCTAGACAAGGCCAGCGAGGATGAGAGAGCATTTTGGGAGAGGGGGGGGGGGGGGTAAAGTTGGAAAGGAGACAAGTACAGGGGAATTTTGCTTTTCTTTTGCAGTTTGCAGTTCATGCATATTTTACATCATTGTTTTTGTACAAAGAATCCAGGAATAAGAAAATATCTTAAAGATAATAATCCTGCTCCAGAGCAACTGTGCACATTGAGACTTATTTCAACCCAGGACCTCGGAGCAGCTCACCTCCTCAACTTGGGCCTGAGTCTGTTGTAGCCGACGGTTGCTGCTGGTATTGGGAGGGCCAGCAGGTGGGCCGGCTGGGGCTCCATCTGCGCCGGGGGCACCTGGAGCTCCAGGAGCTCCAGCTGGTGGGGCAGCATCAGGGGCAGACCTGAAGAAGCACGATGATGAGAGTTTAGTGAGAGAGAAAAAATGGTAAGAAGAAAGAATGTTTCTCCTCCAGATAATTTTTTGAAAGCATCCAAAACGAAGCTGAAAAGGAAAAATGTTTTGTGTAAAGGCTTGTAAGGGTCAAGAGGTAAATGTGCAGGAATGAAACCGCCACACAGCAAAGAAAAGGGGGGGGGGGGGACCAATGAGCCAGTGTCAGTGAGAAAGGGGTGCAATGAGAGAGGAAATAAAACACATTATGTAGGCCACAGGAAGCTAGTGGATGAGTAATGAGAAAATATTTTGGAGAGGAAGAAAAAAGAGGAGGACGATGTTGCTTGTGATGAATTACAAAGAGATGGGTGGAAGTAAAAGGTGAGGCACAACTGAAGAAAGGGTTAATCCAGCAGGGGGAGAGGAGAATTAAAACTGGAAACAACTTCTGCAGAGGCAGCTGCCAGACAGTTTAGTATAGGATAAAGGAATCTCTATTAGACAGTGTTTGACAGCATTAAACACGTGATGACTCCCAAGTCCCACAAAAACACATTCTAACACATAACGTGCTGCTCAAAAATCACATTCTTTCTTTTCTTTTCTTTTCTTTTTTAAAAAAAAATCAGATATAAAAGCATCTAAAATTCATCCATCCTTGTTTCTGGCTTTAGAGAGACATAAGTCAACATTTGAATACACAATTTAGTGACGCTATGACGGAATATTTTTCGCTTGCGTCAGCAAAAGCCTTCAAGCTGAAAGTAAATCACCTCACTTCAAACCAAACGTGGAAAAAAAACTAAACGAAAGAAATCAATAAGCTTGAATATGGTTTATTCGCCACCACACATTAGACAGTGGAAAAACCGCATTAATACTCACATCTTCTATGCAGCTGCTTGAACTGACTCACGGGCGGCGGAGGAGGGGTGATGGGATGGGAGGCAGGTGAGGGAGGGTCTGAAGTCCAACGCGAAAGAGAGAAAAACAGCAAGATGACAGAAGAGACGAAAAACTGTAGGCACTTGTGCAAAGGGAAGTCCAGATGTTTAATTAGTAAACAGATTTAAGTGCCGCACTAACAGTGAACTGAGGCGGAGTCTCTTGGCGCAGTGGAGCCGATCTTCTAGCGATGCATTTATACTGCAAGTCGTCACCAAAAGTACCGCAATACTGAGACACGTATACAGGTCGGGTGATAATTCACTGTGTGACCGGACTAGGCAGCAGGAAGTGAAAAGATGAAAGTACTTATAAATTATAATCCATGCAGGAGAAATCCACGGATGTTTGGATTCTTGGAGGGATGCATCCGGCTCCTCCAAGTGATGCTCCCGCTCTTGGATGCTGAGACGCAGCACTGATTGGCTGGTTGTTGAGTTGCCTCTTCTGAAAGCTACTGGCAAATGCGTGCGATTCAAAAAAAGAATAATAATAATAATAAGGGGGAAAAGTGCAGTCACGGGAAATCTGTTGTTTTTGATTGCTCTTGCTCTCTCTCACTGCGCGCTTTGTGCGGTAGTTCGTCTGCGTAAAGTGGCTCTGTAGGCAACTGCAATAATGCGTCTCTCCTCCTGCCTTCTCCACTTGGACTCATAACGACAGTGCGGCACCCCCTCCCCTCTCTCTCCCCTCACACTTTGCAGTACTGCAGCTCTGTGTCGGATAGGGCGGCGGGACGACACTGCGGTACCGTCAATGCCTACAGAGTGTTGACTCGACTGTTTCTTCCCCGGCCTGGGATTCTCCCTGCTCCCATATCGCATGTCCCTTTGCAGTGGCTTTTGTTTGATATCTCGTAGTCCTACATTTGAGCTTACATCTAGCTACTCTGTTTCTATTTTTGAACCAGCTCTTTATGTATATTTAAGTGGACTGACCCGTGGAAATAAGGAAAAGTCTCATTGAGCAATAAAGGCTGTCTGTATTAAAGAATGTAGATGTCATTGCCTGGTTGGGTCTTGTTTAGGATGTCATATTTGGGGATTTATTTTTCCCTCAACATATTCCTCATGTGGCCCTTTTCAGGACTCCTTGACATACTTTGCATTTGTCCAAGCTGCAAGTTTTTTGTTTTGTTTTTTTAAATAAAAAGCTATTGCAAATGCATGAATTTCATCATCTTTTATGAAATGTACTTTTTGTCACTGGAGATGAGTTGTGGACATTGGGGAAGGCACTTCCCCGTTTCAGCACCACTGCCCACACGAAGAATCCCACCTGCACTCAGCCACCAAGGCCACGTTATCACTGAACACCAGTGAGCGAGCTCAGCGGTGCTCCAGCGGGAGAAAATCTCTTCAGGCACAGTCCACCATCTCGGTCAAAGTCTTCTGTCACTGGAAGTTGTTTATTCGCACCCTTAGCTTTGAAATGGCATATTTGCATTATGTTTAGGTATTCCCATTGTTTTGGCCTTACATCAACCAGCCAGAACATTAAAACCATGTCCCTTATATTTCAATTCTTTTCGTTCCACCAAAAACGCCCTAACCCACCAGGATGCACAGAAACTGAGTCTGTCCTTTGGCATATGGCACGGGCCCTGGGAATGGGCCTCCAGGAAACATCCCTTTCCCAGCACATGCCATGGAATCTGTGGCATGTAGGGAGTTTAGGAAGTCAGACTGCAGGGAACACTCACTTCTATTGTGGAGGGCTTTGGCCACAAGCTGTGATTAGAGAGCAAAGTTGACTAGCTCAGCTAGTTAATGGCAGATTATTTTGGCCTGGAGGAATAAAATAATAAAAAAAAAAGGTTTCAGGTTTTAATATCATTTATTTTTAGTCTGTCTGAAAATCGATTACTGATGAGAACCAGAAAGAAATTAATAAACCCCTTTAAGTCTGAAACACACAATTTCTCTCTTAATAAGAACATAACCTCAAAAAAATGGAAACACAGAGCAAGTATCAGCATGAAATTACACTAACAGACTCCGACAGTCCTTATTTGCTGGCCTGATGCAGTTTCGTCAGCGTTAGCGATGTTTGCCGGTGCGGTTGAAGCGTCTGTAGAGGAAACGTATCATCTTCTCCAAGTTGTGCCTGTCCTGAGTCATCATTCTGTCTCCCACCATCTTCTTTTTTCTAATCGCCCGCTGCAGTTCATTACCTTTGAACGCTTTCAACCAGCAGGGGGCCACAATCAGATCTTTAGGATGAGCTTTAAAGTCCCCTGCAGAAACAGTATAACGAGAGAGGCACAGTTTATGTGAAGGAAAAGTGTAATGTAGCAAAGTTAGCAAAATGGACTGAGATAAAGACAAATTAAGGCAAAATATCAGATAAAATGTCAGAGCAGATTAAATTTGTTTGCCTACACTCATAATCAGTCACACCATCTCCTTGATTTACTCTGTGGTTACTGATATTATAGGACTGTACACACACGTACACACACAGATTCTCAGCCTTCGGGAGAACTTAAGTTCCTCATATTATGACAAAATAACAGGATTAGTAATATAACCACGTGAAGCAAATACAAATTTGAATCCACAGTTGTGCAGTACTTCCTTGTAGTTTTACTGCATACTGAGACTGCTGATGTAAAGCCTCGCGGGCACTTACCCAAGATTCCTATGTTATCATAAACTCCATACATGCTCCTCTTCTCAGTCCATCTGTCCACATTTTTTGGCTGAGGAATCGCATGCATTCTGATCTGACAGCATGTACCTGAAAACAGCACACGGTAGTAAAAAGTGTTTGTTTAGAATTTGCAGAAATAGTTGATTTTGTTCTCCAAGTAATTCATTTATTGATATACATAAAATGAATCAAATCAGAACTGTCAACATACTCAAAATCCAGCTAATACATACTGGGAAATGGAGCATGGTTCCTTTCCATGCAAGCCAGTTTCATCAGGAAACACTGGCCTATCACAGACAATATTGTCAACACATACTGTTTGGTATGAGCAGATATGAAAGGCTTTTTTAAAAACAAAATGCTAAGAAAAGACACTTGGGATACTTTAGGAAGTTTGTCCAGCAGGTTTGATTTTTGTTTACTAAACTCTGAGCTCTGTCTGTCTGCAGCACGTGCAGCATGGTGGCATTGCAGCTGAGCAGATGGTGGTCTGAGTCAAGCTGTGCCTTTGTGGTAAGCTGCAGACTAGTTTGTGAAATACAAACTAGATTTTGAAAGGATTTCAACATAACTGCAACAAACACGGATGTATACATAGCTTATACTTTGTACATATAAAAGACAACATTTACATTTTGCCTAGACCAACGTTCAGATTAAATAATTTGAAAAGTTTAAACACGCAGGCTTTCATTTTATTTTATTTTTTTTAATATTTGTAGAAAAATGTACCTTGTAGCCAAATTGAACCAAATGGTACTGACTGAACAGATACCAACTAGTGATAAAAGCTTGATTTCTGAACCTCAAGTCCTGGATGGTTTGATTACTTTCCATTTTGTGTTGAGCAAATATAGTTGTTGCTCCAGGTTTTTTGACAGCAGAGGTCGCTCAGGAGTTCAAATTCTACCTAAACCTAATTATCTGATGTGTTTATTCTGTAATGTGTAGTTGTTTAGATCTTTAAAAAGTCACATTTACATTATATTAGTCTGACTTCTTGTGGACTTGATGCAATAGTGAAATGATTTGAACCTGTGTGACTTTTTCTGAACAAATAAAATTTGATTTTGTTCGTGGGTGGTGCAAAGGGCAAGCAGCTATTCTTTTGGGAGTCCACAAATGTATTTACACGCAATATCACACATAACCCCCACACTTACAGAAAAACAACACAATAATTCAAAACTGTCAAAATAATGGACAGCTCCATTTAATAGCATAACCTCTCAGGTGGCTGAAGTATCACTGAAGCGGGCAGATACAGCACGTTCCCTTTACCATCACACCTTTGTCATCTTAATTATCTCCTACAAGTGTCTAGCTATTCTGATTCAGGGAAAGATCTGTAATCTGTGCATTTCCTCTAATCTGACAGTGTTCACTGTGAATATTTCATCTTGATATTGAATGGAATATGCTAAAATATTACGTGTTGGTCTGGAAGTGTAGGCCTGTTTCTACTGCGCTGACAGTGACTGAAAAATGAGAATGGAGGGGATGATTCACTTTCATGAATATCCATCACAAGAAAGGACCATAAATGTCCTCATTCTTGCATTGGAGATAATGATGAAGAGTTAGCGGCGTTAACTAGTGGTTGTAAACACAACTAACTGGCAGTGACGGAATGATGACGGGATATTTTGGTGTTCCAGTTTTGCCATCTCGGTTTCAAAAAAACAACTTGAGCATCCGTGAGTGATGCTGAAGATATTTCTAAACAACAAACACTCGCTGGGGAGTGTTATAATTATTTTATTTGCTTGTCTAATTTAAGGGATTTTCAGAGGGAGGTATAAATATAGAATATCTTACTGTACTCTTCTTGTGTTTTCATAAAATGTGGCTTTGTTTGTAGATAGCACAAAGGTGGTTATCGTACAGAGAAACACTACTAGCATTCTATGGAACAAAAGGGACAGGTCTCATTAGTGAGCGATGTTTTTTGTAGTTTCTCATAATCATTCCATTATTCTCTGATGTGCCCATTAGCATCTGCATTTGATGGGTTTTTTTCCATTTGATGTTTTCTGTTTTGCAAGCTACAGGATGCCTAAATTTCCTTTTGGGACCAATAAAGTATCTATTTATTTTTGGGCAGTTTTTACTGCCCTAATGTAAACAAATGTAATTACACTAATCTAATATGATGGTATGATTCATAATTTAGATCTATTCTTTGGTGCATTTTTGGATCATTGTATAGACTGTTTCAGATCTCTAATTTTATCTTGACTGCTGGCTGAGAGTACTTAGAATATTTTACTCAGAATTACCTTATTACACTGACAGTGTAATATGAGTAAAATATAAGGGCCACAGTCTGTGTACTAGGCTCAGAAATAGTGCTTACATGTGCCCAGTTTACATTAAAACTACCCTACACTCTAAAAATAATCATTAAAAAAAAATCATCAAAATCAGTCACATTTATAACTCAAGTGAGATTAAATTTTTTTCATTCATATCACCGCTGTACCATAATTTAAGAACCTCCCCAGCCCCACATTTTGAGGTGATGCCACTGAAATCAAATTTAGGGAAAAGCATTCAAAACGTCCCATTTTTTCTCAATTAACAAGAAGCCTTGGAATCCCAGAAGAATCTTCAAAAGTTGATATCGTGATATCCCACCCCTAATATAGTTTGAGTCTCACCTCATTTTTGCTACTGAAATAAGCTTTCAATTCACTAGAACCCCTTTTAGACAGTCTGGGGATGAGTTTGTTTCAACGTTGTTTTCATTATTTTACAAGCAATCAAATGATTTCATAGATTGGGTCTGTATGCATCACTGTAACTAACATTAAATCGATATTAGTGAAACATTTGCAGCAGTATAGATAATGAGACCAAACTAGCTCAGATTACCAGTTTATACTGGAACCAGATCACTCACCTGTAGAAATGGTTCTGACTGTGTGCAGCAGCGTCCCAGCAGACTGACACCATGATGACCCAGCTCTCAGCAAACCTCCCATTAGAGACATGGCCACAGTTTTCTACGAAAACAGGTTATGTAGATAAAGTTTTAACTGCAAGTTCAGGTAGGTGAGATTTTTTTTCTTTTGTTCAGAAAAGCTCAGCTCCGTATATCTTTACGCTGACCCTTAGCTTTAGCTCTAGCTAGCACATTATCACACACAGTCAGTCTGACGACCATTACCTGTTTCCACACGTGTTCACAATTTTATGCCACTTGATTCGTTTTTTAAAAAATATTATAGCAAAGCATCAACTGCGGGGATTTGACACTTTAAATGTTTGTTATTGACACTTCGACATGCTCTCGGTGGCCGCTTCCATCTTTACTCTGTACCCCATAATGCAACGCGACGGTGCCGTATTTATCTGTAGAGAAACGCAAAGGAAAGTTTTTCTCTTTGCAAATTTTCACTACGATTTTTACCCGGTAGAGGGAGATAGGCCTATCAATAAAAGAGTGATTGAGTAAGTACATTTTTTTCTTCGCAGACATCTCGGAATAATCACAATAAAATTTAACAGAAAATGAAAATAGTTAATTCCAATACAAAATAATGGTAGGAAAAAGAAAACGGTAGTAATAATAGTAATAGCAAAAGAATATCAATAGGAAGTGTTCAAGTACTTTTTAAAGTAGTCCACAGAGCAACAAAAAATATAAAAGAATCTGGGCATATAAATTAGAAAAAAAAAATAGAAAAAAGAATAAATGGAAATTTTAATTTGAAAGAAGCATACCAGGTCCGGAGAAATGCATACCACAAGTTAGACAGTGGACAGAAACACATTGCGATTTAGTTATATGAATGTTATTGCTGTGTTTAGCACCTGTTGTATCAGCGTATTAAACAGGACATAATAGCATAGAATATCTTTATTTGTCTTTATACAGATGTACAATGAGCATATTCCTGTGCAGTGCATACAGATAAGACAGATAAGAAAGAAAAACTTTAATTGACTTCTTTAAAGCCTTTCTGTTATAAAACTAAAAAAACATAAAAAAGAACAAGTATAAGTTAAAATATATTGGCATATGAACTGCAAGAAATACACACATCCATTGCACACTACCTAGTTATGTTACACAGGAAGCTGTGAGATGCAGCGGTGCCTAGTTTTATGACAGTGCTGGATAGAAGCTTTTCTGTAGTCTGGAGGTGTGGGCCTTTATTAAGCTATACGACTTTTCAGAGTCCTTGGTGATATTTGTGGCCTGACATAGGCACCAGGCTCTCTAGATCTCTTCAAGTGCAGATATGTGAGTGGTGGTGATTCTCTGTGCGGATGCAATCACTCTCTTAGGAGCCTTCTTGTCAGCTTCAGTGCAGCAGACATACCACAACAAAATGCCATCGCTGAGAATACTTCCCATGTAGTCGAAGGACACCAGCAGCTGTTTGGACAGTTTGGCTTTCCTCAATGTTCTTAAGAAGCAGAGCCATTTCTGTTCCTTCTTCACCAGAGAGATCATTTTTATAGTCCATGTGAGGACCTGAGAGATGCTTGTGCTGAGGAATTTAAAGCTGGACACTCTCCACATTGTCCCCATCTTTGTGTAATGAAGCAGGTTCCTCTTTCTTTCTTCTAAAGCTGATGATCAGCTTGTTTGTTTTGGAGGCATTAAAGACCAGGTTATTAATGAAACACTTTGCAAACCATCCTAGTAGGCAGACTCATCTCTACTGTATGTAACCATAGAAGTGTCATTTGCAAACTTGATGTAGTGGGTTGGTGTGAAGTTGTGGGAGTACAGAAGTTGGTTAAGCATGCAGCCCTGAGGGGGTCCTGTGCTGAGAAACTGTGACTGTTTTGTTAAAATAAACATCTGCATCTAAGGTCTGCTGTGCGAGTAACGTTCTCATATATGTGTCCTGATGTTCACGCTCAGCAGCACTGTACCAAGTTCTTACATCACGGGACTTTGCTATAAAAAGATTGTAAAGAAGAAAATAAGACTGGTGACCTCTTGTACAAAAACAAAAATCTGATTTTTTTTATTACAAATTACAAAACTCCACCTTGGCTATGTAGCCTGTTGCATATTTTTCTATCATTTAGCCTTTCTACATTGATATAAATGGGAACACAATAAAACCTGTCTATATAACGCAACACACTGCATCAGCAACACAATCTACAATCTGATTTTAATAAAACAAACAAAAACAAACAATTTTTGTCAGGGTTTAAACTTTGGACTGCATTACTTGTATTTGGTTGGTGTGCCTAATAAACTGGCAAAAAAACATAAGAAATGAGATTTGCTGCTGAACCTGCAGCTGCAAATGTTCAGGCTTTTTTTTTTAAAGTTTCTCTCTTTTCTCTGTCGCTCTTTCTCATTCACGCACACGCATACACACACATACACACAAATGACATCAGTGACAGATGCTGATACTTTCAGTCTTACTGTTGCAAAGAGCTAAATGGAATATTTTGTCTTTTTCAAAGAAATAAGAGCAGCAGAGTTGATCTTTGTCAGTATTTCATTATTGCTAATGCAACTGCTAGTGTGTGGAAATTTAGTCCAATTAAAACATCATGAAACATTAGATTCCATTCACATTTAGCATAACCACAGAGCAATACCCTGTGCAGAGAAGACTTGCTGTTTTACTGTAAACATGCACCTTTAATTTGGCCTCAATTTAGACTAAATGTGCAAAACAAAACAAAAAAAAATGCAAAAAGACAATCTTAATTTAAAAAGTGTGAAAAAAAGCACAATGTTTTTCAGATTTTTTTTCCTTTAATATGCTTAAGTAATGCTAAGTATTTTTCAGTAAGTCCAGAGCGTAAATAGGAAATAAATTTTGCCATGCACTTGGTTTTTGCATCACAGTACACATCAAGTTCCCATACACTGAAGCTCTGAATGTCAGCACTAACAAACTGCTGACATAAGAAAATGTAAAAATTTCTCAGCAGAGCTGCATGTTTTATCTTCACTCTGCTTCCTCTGCCAGTAATACTCAGTGGAAATATATCAGCACCAGCAAATGTAGAATACGCGACTATGATATAATTCAGACAGTTACTGAAATTAAACCGCAGAACTGTTGACGATACCTCAGAAGGCATTTGCTCTCTATTAACGCTTGTTAAATGCTGATGTGAGTTCAGAAAATGGGCAAAGAGGAGAGATAATGCCCTGAACTCTCGACATGGGAACAAACGAATCATCTGCTGAACTCGTACAAAAGAAATCTGATTTGACTATTTTCCAGATTCATCCTTATTAGCATCTGCATTAGTCATCTGCATCCCTTCAAGCTCACTGTGCAGTAGTTTCCATATGAGGGGTGCTTTCCTTCAGAGTACCTTCACCTCATATTCAGATACAGTGGAGGTGAATAAACAGCAGCTGAGGGAAAGACCACCTCACAGCAGTGAGTAATGCACTGTGAGGTGCCCCCAGCTCTGGTACAGTTCCTTGGGGTGTTTTTCAGACCAAAGCCTCAAGTTCAAATTTAAAAAAAAACATTGATTTCAACTTGAAGGCCGATGGAGGAAGTTCAGCGTGGATAAGATGAAAGGATTTCAATACAAGTCAAAAAAGTCACATACCAAGGAAAATGTCTCACCAAGATGAAGAAAAACAGCTCTGAGGTTTCACCCACACACATTCTCATGTATATCTGGGTGACTGTCTAAGTTTCTTTTTCTATCTATCTATCTATCTATCTATCTATCTATCTATCTATCTATCATCTATCTATTTTTGGTTAATGTGGTTACATGGTTCTTAATGAATAGCGTTTTAGGAATAGCCAACATAAATGAAAAAGAAAATCTACAATGAATCAATGATGATTAAATTGTACAGAGAAAAAAAATACAGAACCAGCACTTATGGTAAAACACTACAGCAATTCTTTGCGGGGTCCACATAAATGTACTTACGCATAATGTCAGACACAACAAATGCTTTTATGAAACAACACTCCATTTAACACCTCTCAGGTGACTGAAGCTTTCACTGAAGCAGGCAGATCCAGTACATGTGCCCTTTGCCATCACACCTTTGTCATCTTAATTATCTCCTACAAGTGTCTAGCTATTCTGATTCAGGCAAAGATCTGTAATCTGTGCATTTCCTCTAATCTGACAGTGTTCACTGTGAATATTT
>VUQK01043476.1:7206-18630 GCA_015106715.1 Bujurquina vittata | reverse complement strand
TTTTTTTTAAGAGAACAGTTAAATTAGCAGTGCTAATGGCTTACAGTCTCCCAACTTCAAATATAAGCAAACACGAATGAATGCAACTTGCTCTGTTGTAACTTTGCCTAGTAGAGTTTAATAACACAATATTCTGATATAACCAGCTTTTAGAAATAATGATGATATTACACCTTTGATTCCTCTTTAGCTGGTTTTCACACTTTTAGTGTAAGTGTGTCACACCGGATAATGGACCGTAGGTCTGTTGTGTCATGTATAAATGATTGTATGATGACTAAAGGTCTAAATGTAGCTGTGCTTTCATCCATGTTGTCCTTCTTCATACCATTTAGGAGCCTTCTCAGTCCTACTGTTAGTTTCTCCAGCTTTGCCCTGTAATAACTCCCAACCGTAGGAGGGAAAGTTTACCAAAGATGAAAGAAGTTCAAGTGGAGAAATCTCTCATCTGCAGCAAAGCAAGATACTGGGAATCAAG
Source organism: Bujurquina vittata (assembly GCA_015106715.1). Classification (NCBI taxonomy): domain Eukaryota; kingdom Metazoa; phylum Chordata; class Actinopteri; order Cichliformes; family Cichlidae; genus Bujurquina; species Bujurquina vittata. The sequence continues at coordinate 18,152 of VUQK01043476.1, read as the reverse complement.
TTGAAAAAAAAATCATCTGAGAATGATTTAATCTTTTTGGACTCTAGATGTCAATGTGAAATTCATTAACTTGCTCATTTCAGTCACTAAAGCTTTGGCTTTTGAAGGGTTTATTTATGAAGTTTAGCAGGCTGTAGTCTCATGCAAAGTGGCAAGTTTGGAGCCTAAAAAATTAAGCCAAAACTGAAATCCCAAACCCTCCAATTGCTAAAATAGCCAGTTGAGCTCACTCCAAAGGGTAGACAGCTTCCATGGATCCTGATGTTAAAATGCATATAAATTATAACAGAAATGCACACGCACAAACATATGACATGGGTCAAAATGCCTATCTCCAGTCTTTAAAATGGTAAGTCACAAACCAATGGGTGATGTCACAGTGGCTGTGTTCATCTTTTATTTACAGTCTCTGTTCCACATGTGAAAAACCTGTGATGTTACGATTTCTGTAAATCAAGCTGAAGAATCTACACAAACTTTGACAACTTTAATTAGAGAGAAAGAAGCTGCCTTGGTCCATCTGTAACAGATAACTTGAAATATTCTTTAGAAATTGAAAAGAAAATCTTCTTCATAGCTCACACTTATTTATAGATGGCATTTCTCATTAAGTGATGCTTATTTTATGGTCATGACCATTTTTATTCTCCTCAGACATTTTTGCTACAAAGTCCTTAAATAAACCTCAAGGAAAACCAGGATTTCCCCCAAATGACTGAATTCTGGTGTAAGGTAAAAATGTAATCGCTCATTCTCTGTTGTGACTCACTTTGTTTACAGGTGTCTAAATGGCAGCAGATAATTGACTCATAAATGTCATAAGCAATGCTCTGCAGGGCTGTACACACATGCAACGATCTTATAATTAGAAGGTGTGAGTTGGTGTGGGTGAAAGACTGATTCGATAAGAGTCTTCATTGATATCAAACTTTTTTGGGCACAGTACCGCTTTGAGCTAAATGCTCACAGTAACAATGTTGACATGTTGATGTTTAGCATTTATACTGTTTACCATTTTCACTATAGTAGTTCAGTGAGTTAGCATTGCTAACATTTGCTAAGTATTCTGTCATCTTGTGCCACGTTGCCAACCAGTACTGCCAGCTCAGATATTGGCCTTAGTTTTTCCTTTAGGAATACATGAGAGAAGGTAAAAAAAACCAAATAAACTTCATTCGTTGTTCAGTTCAGTCTTGAGAAAATAAGATTTTCCTGTCAGAGTCATTTTCCTTCTGTTCTGCAGCTAAAATCAACCAAAAACAAGTAGGTCACTGCTGTGAGGGCTTATTGAAGCAACGTCATTTTTGTTTGCTTCATTGCAAAACAGTGGATATATACAACTGTCTGTCTTGGAAATGAGACACAGAGAGTCAATGGGACTACCTACATAAATAAATAGAGGTTGAATTTAAAAATAGAAGAAAAAGACAAGGGCACTGAGGAGAAACAAATCAAATACAGTATATAAAAGATGAGACAAATAAGTAAAAGGTGGTCCACTTTGCATGTGTTGATGTAGGTTAGTGTAGGTATAGGTCTGTGTGAATGTGCAACCACTTATGTCCCAGAGTGTCTGACCATAAACATATAAAGCAGGCAAACATTAAGCTTCTGGAATCGCCTTCCCAAAGCCCTGACCTGTACTCTATTGAAAATTTGTAGACAATGCTTAAAAGCTGGGTCCATGCCAGGAAACTAACCAATGAACTCTACTAATTCTGCCAATTATCTGCCAATTCGAGTGGTCAAATATGTAGCCAGAATTATGCCAGAAGCTTGTTGCTACCAAAAGCATCTGGTTGAAGTGTGACTTGCTAAGAAAGATTTAACCAAATATTAGTGGGGTGTGTGTATATATTTGAGCCTGTATGTATACTTTTAGCCCTGTGTGGATTAGAGAAAAAAACAAATTTAAGAAATTTAAACTTGTGCATTCAGTTCTCATTCTTTAAAGCCATTAAAGATGTATGCTGTACATTCATTACACACTTAAAAAAATCATTAAAAGCCCAAAATTAACACAACATTCATGCCCATGAGGGTAATGTTTGATTAAAACAACTTTAAATACAGAGCTCTCACTAAGTTTTGAATGAAGACTGGATATATACTGTACAATTTGGACTGTTCTAGATGAAAGCTGACCAAGATGGCCTCGCCAGAAAACAGTGTGCCCAAAAATTGCTCTGGAGAAGATCAAGTGATATGAATAAATGCCCTGTGCAGTGTTTTGGCCCCCAAACTTCCTATTTCCCAGTTCGACCAACCGTTAGAATAGGCCTAATCTACAGAGACCAAATGCATATAGCTTTCTGGATTTAAAGGGTCCACTGTATTACACTGTATGGTTTTCATGTTAGCAATAACATCCCATAACAAATGCCCATTTCCTTTGTGTTCTTTTTAGCCAGCAGTGGATTTCACCTTGGAGCTCTCCCATGGATGCCATTTCTGTCCAGTCTCTTTCTGACTGTCCTTTAATTTCCCCCTAAACCTAATAACTGGTTGTTCCACCCTTGGCAGCAAGAACTTTAATCAAGTGTTTGCAATAACTGACAATGAGTCCTTCACATTGCTGTGGAGGAATTTTGGCCCATTCTTCTTTGCAGAATTGTTTTAATTCTGCTTTATTGGAGGGTTTTTTTGAGCATGAAAGTGTTTAACCTGTTTAAAGTCATGCCAAATCAGATTTAAGTCTGGGCTTTGATTAGGCCATTCTAAAACCTTAATTTTGTTATTTGAACCATTCAGGGGTGGACCTGCTGGTGTGTTTTGGACCATTGGACCATTTTGGCCCATAACCCAAGTGAACTTGAGCTTCAGGACACAAACTGATGGCAGTCTCCCTCCAGATTTTCAAACAGAGAGCAGAATTCATGGTTCCATCAAGCAGTACATTACATTGCACTCTAAAAAAAAGAAACAGTGCACAGTTAAATATGTCTTCATTTAAGCTTAGTAAATTTTTTGTGCAAATATATACATTTTTTAAAAGTGTGCATGGTTTTAAACACATGCAATAGCCTGCACATCAATAATGTGTGTGTGCGTGCGTGCGTGCGTGTGTGTGTGTGTGTGCGCACGCGCGTCCACTCTGTGATTACTGCCTGCTTTGTGGAGAGGCTTCACTCATTAACTATCATCACTGCTGATCTTAATGGACCAAAACAGAGTAAAAATAGATAGAGAGATAGGGCTGCAACCTTTTAACACCGAGCACTGTGGGTGGGTGTATGCATCTATGTGAATGTGTGCGCATGTGCTTGCTAAAGCTGAACTGCTCCTTCTATGCTGAAAGATACTGCTGACGACACTCGTGCATCCACAGAGTCACAAATCCAGCAACCTGTCCAACTCATAGCTGCTTGTTTTGATGATTTTGCAGCACTGATTCATTTGTGACACAAGTTTAGGTTGCAAACCTTTAGTAAGTGCACATTCTCTTCACTTAGCTCAGCAAGCAGAAGACATTATTTAATATCTGTTCTGCACAGAGAAATAAAAGCCCCTTTTGATATTTGCACCAGGTCTGTTTAGCAGCTGCCCTGGAACTTTTGAATTTAGGTTACAATCCAGATTTCAAGAGTAGGGGCAGGAGGACATAGGAGAGAGGAGAGAAGAGGCTTGCCAGAGGAGATTATAACTGAGGATGCAAAATCGTATCCTTTGTGGAAGTTTTGTTAATGTATTTATTTATTTTTTACCTTCAGTAAAGAGGTGTGGCACACAGCTGGAATATGTATACACCACAGTGACAGAATTCTTCAAATAACAGCTCCTTTCATATTCATAAGTTGTTTCAGTTATTTATAGTTATTAAACTTTCTGACCTTCACCTTCTGAGTGTGCGTTTTTAAAAATGTTATGTTGTCACATTGGGGCATAGTATTAACTTAATTATAAGTGACCCTCAATATAAGAAAATGTCTTGAGCACTGTTACATCTGAGAACATATATACATCAGGAGCTAAATACAGCAGTAGTTGGGGTCCATCAAAGGAATTTATGGTGCAGTTGTGTTCTGTAAAATTAAGATACAAAACAAGGCTGTCCCATTTTCTGAAATGCCTGTCTGACTGGCCCTTCCTCATTAGTTTCACCTGCATTTGATAGTTTCAGCTTTGACCTCATCTCCAGTCAAGCTTTTATGTGTGTCTGTGTGTGTGTATTCAGTTAGGTTCATAAGTATTTGGACATTGACTCAATTTTTGTAATCCTCAACAGTGGAATTTAACTCAAATTAATTGATTGAAGTGATTTAAGTGCAGACGCTTAGCTTTACTTCAGCATCTTTTTTTAAAAATACATAATGTGCATTATTTCAAATATAAGGATTCTTTTAATGCTTTGTTTAAAATCCTTTGCTGTCAATGATTCACAGAAGTCTAGAACCCACTGACGTCACCAAATGCTGTGTTTGCGCCCTTGAGATGCTCCACTAGACCTTTACTGCAGCCCTCTTCTGTTCCTGCTTGTATTTGGGTCTTTATGTATTCAATTTGTCTTTAATAACTGAAAAGCATGCTCTACTGGGTTGAGATGAGGTGACGGATTTGGCCATTGAAGAATATGCAATTTATTTGCCTTGAGAAACTCTTGGGTTGCATTTGCGGCTTTGGGTCATTGTGCATTTGCACTGAGAAGTCTGAGAAGCTGAATCTGGGCAGACAATAAAACCCTGTAAACTTCAGAATTCATCCTGCTATCAGCAGACATGTCATTGAACACTCGTGACCCAGATCCACTGGCAGCCGGACATAACAATGCCTTAACATTGTGTCCCCCATGTTCATTAATCTTGGTGTCATCTGTCCAAAGAGGGGTTTTTTTTAGAACTAAACGGGCCCTTTTAGATTTTCATAATGTCTTATTTTCAAATGCACAAATATCTATTCAAATAAAAGAAGAAGTGAAAATTCTAACTTCACGGGGAAACAATGCATGCATGAACTTAACATAAGGAAAACACAGAGGATAAAAAAAATAAACTAACACAAACAGAAACTGGAACTAAGAACTAGAAAGGGAAATATATATACAACAAGCAAACTAAGAATAGAAAAGAAAATATTTAATAGTAAAAAGAATTTGAAAGTCCAAACTCAAAGACCAAGGACCATGACGTACACATAGAAATTATTATGGTTTCTCTTTTAAACCACTGAAATCTGATTAGATCTGATTAAATAGATTTCTTTCATTAAAGATTTACAATTACTTGGCATGGATAAGATAATGGTTGAACTGTAGAACATCTCTAGATTAAAGCAGAACTAACAAGAGCACAAGCAGTGAGGCTGTCACAAATTCAAAAATAAAGGCAAGCGCGTGCACAGTTGAAGCCAGACTGTCTAAACCCCTTAATTTAAGGGTAAATGTGAAAGACACCATGTATTACTAATAGTAACTCATTGCACAACTGTGTTTATTATTCAAGGCTGGATTACCAACCAAGAAGAGCATGCAATTCCCCATGGGGCCAAGACCTGCAGGGTCCCAAAATATGTACAACTAATGCACATCATGACTTGAATTATTAAGGATGTGTTTGCCTAATGTAGAGGGGCCCAGTGTCTATCTAAAATGCCAATATTATTTCAGTGCATATTATACTTTGTGCATGCACAATGCTAAATAAATTTGAGCATTAAAAAACTTCATGGGTGGTCGGTAAGCAAGCTGGAAAAGCCCATCATGGCTCATTTTGCCTCCGTGTTGTCAAATGAGTCAATCTGGTACATCACTTGTTTCCCAAAGGATGATTTGGGTTTCCAGGCTGCATCATCAAAAGAAATTTGTTTGTCATGAGACTTGGTAAATATAGGCATACTAACAGTTATTGGCTCATTACAGTCACAGCTGAATGAGCACGGGGTAATATTTCCCACCAAAACACATGAAATATATGAAGCTTCTCAATGCACGATGTTTCTCAAAGGGAGACTGCAAACTTTCTCTGATGGATTAAGGTTATACAAAACCTTTGAGCCACCGTACGCTACAAGCCTGCTTGCAGCACAGCGGTGAACTTGGTTTGTTTGTTGTGCTCTGTTCTTGATTCACTTCCTGTTTCATTCTTACTTTGCTGGAGGCGCTCGAATGACAGCTTAATTTCAGGGCTTTTACAGTTCAACTTTGGTGACACATGGCCAATTGACCTGTGGAAGTCACTGCGCATCAAGATCATCAACCTGAAAAACACACAGCTCACATGGTCCGGATGTTGCCTTGACATACACCCAACCCCCGCTCCCTCTGTCCTTCGGCTAAAATGAGCTATTTATGCAAAAAAGCAGAAAAAGAGTGAACTTCAAAAGAAGCAGATAAAACACCAAAAATAATGATGGGAGAATCGGGAGAGGGATGATAGGAGAAAATAAAAAAGACACGGAGGATTTCACCAAATGTTGACACTTTATGTCATCAGGAGGCTTAAGGTCCAAACCTGCACACTGGGATTAAGTCACCATGGTGTCTGCTAAACATCTGTTTATTAACACACATAGTAAAACACACACAGTGAAACACACACACACACAAATGTAGAAGCCGAGCCTAATGACTTTTACAATAAGCAGCATCAGGTCTGATTGTGTTGGAGATGTGTCTCGGTGCGGCAGGCGATCAATAAATCTGGGGGATAAATGAGGTTTGGTTGCAGGGGGAGCAAAAGGCCACAGCACAGATTAATCAGCAGCCACTGCAGCAGCTCCATCAGCAGCTCTCACGTTTTACAAAAGCGTTCCATTTAGTTCCATCATCGTGGCATTTTCTTACATGCTAGGTGCACAGCTGCTGCTCTTCTCTCTGTCAGCACATCAGTGGCTCCTCAGATACTTTCAAGCCACATCAATTTGATCATTTTTAGTCATTTGATATTTTCTGCGTTGAAAAAAGATACGTTTCATTTTATAAGTAAAAAAATATTAGTGGCTCATTCATTTGTTAAAGAAACGTATTTCATTAGGATCTGTGATTTGTAGGGCGGCACCTTTTGTATCCGAGAACGTATCAGAGATCAAATTGTATAATATGTATTTTTTTTTTCTCTTTTATGACATTTTGTGGCATTTATTGGCTGACACTAACATATAACACTAGCTGACATGGTGCTGCATCAGTCAGGCTCTTATTAGAACTGTGAGGTACAGCCCCAAATATTGGCCCTCGCTGCCCGCCGCCAAAGACAATCTAAAAGGTGGACGTGGTCACTTGTTAGTTAGGGAAGTCCCACTAGTAGTTGCAGGATTCACTGAAAGAAATTTCAGTCACTATGTTCAAAACTCCATTAAGCATCTAACTGGAACACTGAAGTATTGATTGTATCATATACTCAAAAAGAACCTAGAAAAAAGTCATAAAATGAGACGGTCACCTTTACCAGAGTAAAACACACCAAGATTTTTCTCTCAACTGACAGTTTTAGGCCTGGTGGCTCATCTTAAATGTGGACACAATAACAGGGCTCAGGTGTTATTAATAACATTAATAAGAATGGACCAATTTTGTTGTTTCCTAAACACTGAAATAAGATGGCAAATACTTCTCTGGATGTGCTACAGCTATCATTGTTGTTTAATCTGCACTTCTCCTGCCACGACAGTCGAGATGTCCACTATCTTGATGCAACTAAAATAGGGAACCGTTTTTGATAATAAGACAGTTTTATTCACAAGGCCAAAGTGAAAGAAACCAACCTGTAAACCTAAAACACAGAATAGCTATTACACAGTGACCTCCGACACGCGCACACCTGTAGTGCACCGAGGCTTTTCTGAGAACCACCAGAGTTTTCGACGTCACAGGACATCTTACTAAACAGAAATATTTTCCATGCAAGAGCTAAATGAAAGTTGGCCTGTGTTTTTATGCGTCATCCCAACAAACTACACACACACACACACACACACACGCACGCACACACACACACACACACACACAGCAAGTCAGCGAGGAGAGAGAGGGAGAGGCGAGAGACAAATGGGCTGTTCTCCAAATGTCAGAGGCAATCATGTAATGTCAGTGATGCTATTTGCAGCTTCATAACTCTTCTAAACAAATGATGACCGATACAAGCAAACATTTTTAAGGGGGAACTTAAGACAGATATTTTTTATCCCAGAAGGAACTTTATGAAGGCTTGCGAGGGTTTATTTTCAAAGGGTGTTTTCCCAGAGCGCAAGGTCAGATTCCCAGTAATGAAGAAAGCAGAGATGTTAAAATTCAAATGCTGGCATTAAACTGACACCTCGGGTTTTGCAATCACTGAGCGCATGACAGATATTGAAAAATAACTGATATGATAATTGTGATAAATTTAATGCACTTTTAAAACTTTTGTGCATTACCTGTCTCTAATAATCTGTTAAACATTAAATTTCAACTGTGCCCCTTCTCAAAACCGTTGTGTTCACAAGATACCAATGAATGCTGCAGCACGGGTTTCCTCACGTTCACTGTGGTGTTGTTAAGACCACACTGAACATCGTGTACCACTCCTGCATGGGTACACAATCCCAAATTATTATGGTGGAACACCACGGAGCTTCCCCGGCATAACAACATGTAGCGGAAAATGTATGAAGCACCACCTGCCTCACTAACTACATGTTGAGCCCTGCAGCAAAGAAAGGTGCACATTAATCATCAGTGGTTATTCCCCATATTATTGCATCAGAGTTTAGCCATCATTGGTGAGACTTGGAGAGGAAGCATCCCTCCAAGACAGCTCCTTTTCGAGGAGCCAGTTGGATCCTTGAATTTCACTGGACTGTGGCTATGTGATGCTCACATAATAAGATAAAGAAGGCTAATCTAGGTGAGGGAAAATAATTTGTTTATTTTGAATTTTTGCTCTAATAAAAGGATGTTGGACCGTGAAATGAGCAATTAAAATTTTGAGGAAAAATATGTATGTATGTGGTTAATGTCAACCCTCCCCTCTGGCCTGAACTTGCAAGACGGGCTCCAGTGATGGATTCATGAGTATAACGGCAGAAAGAGGGAGAGTAAACTGTACTTAGCTGTAGAGCAAGACTTTCAATGTTTATCATCTGCATGAGTCACCGTGCTACCCTGCCACAATGAATTCACTGTTTAAAGAATGACCATTCCTTTTGTTTTTTCCTAAATCTGACCCTTATACAAGATTATGTGCATAATATATACAGCATATAAAATTGCTGTCAGTGCTGCTACATAGAAACTCCTTTTTTGCAGAGTAAATACAACGTGAAAGTGTCTTTCCTGGCAATTCTTGTGGGTCTGTTGCTCTTTATGCAACTTAATATGGCATTAAAATCAGACTTTTTAATCTATTTGATTTAAACAAAAGTAAAAAGATTTCACAAGAACGAAGCTTTGGCACTGAGAGACTATTTCAGATAAGTTATAGTCACAGTCATTGATTATGTGAATGGACAGGAGATGAACAGGTAGCAAACAATGCTGCCCTCTGCTGAAAGAAATCCACACATGCTAGAATTTAAACAATCTGAAAATGTTCACATCTCATGGGTGAAAAATTGCCATGAAAAATGCTGCACTTAAGGCTGCATGTCAAATAGTGGCCCTGTGGAAACCATGAAAAAGGTAAATAATCTTCCATACTTAGGAGCTTTAAACGCAACGCTTGGTGTTAATACTCAAATGTTTTTCTGAGGTTCCTTTGAGCATAGTATCGCAAAGCTGCTGAGTATTAAAGTTTATTTATTATTACATCTTAAAAACCTAAAAAAATAAAAAATCCTGATACTCTTATTAAACCAACCACTTTGCTCTCAAAGTGCAGCCTTATTCAAGAAGCAGAAATGGAGGCAACATTTTCAGCTATTTTTTAGGCCTCTCTCCTGTGGAAAAACCCCAGTTTGGATCAGAATGACACCATCTCCATTAAGATTGGGCTTCTGACTTTCCTTTCTGATAAAGTTTCTCATTAGGGCTGGATCAGAAGACCTTGGGGCATCCCTGGGCTGCTAGATTTCCAATAAAACATTGAATTTTCCCACTTTCTATGAATTTATGTACCACATTACTGCTTGTCGATTGTGTACCAGCTCCCATACCTTGGTCTCTTGTGTGCTCTCCTTCATTTTTTTCCCCTCACCAGTTCACACCCATTCCAAGTCTGGTTCTACTGGAAGTCTTTTCCTATTAAAAGGGAGTTGCTGAAGTTTTCCCTCTCCAATACTGTAGGCTCGTTACCTTACTGTGTTTCAGGATGACTGCTCTTTTGAAATGGTACCATTAGATAAAATTGTACTGACTTATTGACAAATCACACTAAACTAAACTAGGCAAAGGTTTACATTTATGCAGTTTAGAGTTAGTATGGTTTGCTTTTTTTTTCCAAATACCATCGGAATCAGAAAGACCCATATTCAGACCAGAAAGGTGTGTGGCAAGTTACCAAAGACACCTCAAGTCTTATGGCAAACTAAAGTAGTGACTGTAGAAGCCATTTTCAGCTGCCACGAGAGAAATGTTAAACACGCACACAGAAAAATCTAACACAGGGTAAGATTTTTTTTTTAAACCAACAATATATTTATAGGAACTGCAGTACAATAAACCAAAACATTTAAAATCCTTCCTTCCTGAGGATCAAAATTTATTTAAAACTACTTAACAGCAAATTAGGAGTTACATTACAATATATTTACATACATTTGATTTAAAACAATAGAAAACGGTCTTTTTACTTTTGGTATATTTTCACAGTCAGGTTTTTGATTGTCTTTGTAGTTCTTTGAGTGTTTCACTCTGTGTTGACTTCCATATACAAGCTTTAGTAAAAGTGCATGCTGTGGAGCAAATTCTGGAACAAAATTTTATAAAAAACATTCCCCCTTGTCCGAAGTCGAGACAGTGCAACCGGAAACACTGCCAACACAGAGGAAAGCCGATCGTTAAAAAAAAAAAAAAAAGGCGAAAAAAAAAACCAAAC
>VUQK01043475.1:5641-18434 GCA_015106715.1 Bujurquina vittata | reverse complement strand
CTCCTACTACACCATAGCAGAAAAGCTTGAATCCATCCCCGGTGCTCCTGGCCTTGCTTCCCTTCCACCTTCGTCCTCTCCTTCATATCAGCCAGCTCAGTTCCACTGATTCAAAATCTTATTTATGGATTGTCTATGTACTAATCCATTGATTTTTTTTTTTTGCTATCTGAAGCATTTAGTATTTCGATATTTGAATCAAGCGTGTCTAAACAAATGCAAGGTAATTTGGGTTATCAGACTGACAGACTGTATGCCTTCATGCAGACATTTCCTGCAACTTTAGACGATGAGGTTAATAGTTTGAGAAAATGCAGGCAGTCATATTTGCACAAACGCCAAAATAAACCTCTGTGCAAAAGATTTGTTGGTCATGTTTCAGTGGAATTATATCCTGCTGGACTTGCCTTGTGGGATCTGTCAAATGTTGTTCTGTCAGAGAAATATGGAGGTCTGTGTATCCATTTGTACTGTCAAATCATGTGGATGTGTGTTTTTCCCAGGTTGGAGAAATGGAAAAAGGGGATATTGTCTAGCTGGCTCCACTGTCCTGATCTAAAGTGGGAACACAGGTGAGTAAATCTCCATCAAAGTGGTAGTGGCTGAGTCATAATGGCTGTGAGATTGATGGTGGTGGGAATTAATTGAATGGCTGGTATCCAGTGCACTGTCTGTGTGGCTGTGTTTCTGCTCATCCAGGTTCACAAACTGCAATCTGTCAGTCACACACCGTGAGACAGCTGCTTCGTACAGGTGCCAGCCTGTGTTCCTCTGCCAGTGCAGTGACTTCACATTCTCCATTAACAGTGAATCTCTTTCATTCACAACTGGAAGACTGCAGAAGGAGTGAAGGATCAGGCAAGAAGTTGAGGAAAAGTAGACACAGAGTATCCATCACATGAATTGGCAAAATTAAGTATTGTGCTCACATGTAAACTGGAAAATGCTGAACAAATTTCACCATGCTGGGTTTATGAGGATTAAGAGGCTTATGGCTGCAGGAAATGATTGTTTTCATTAAAGGTTCTCTGCGTAACATCCAGAAAGCCATTGGGGCATATGCTGCTTGAAGCGTGTGTTTGCATCCTTTGAGCATAACATAGCCATCTGGCCGGATAGGTTTAACTGCCCTTCTTTTTTCTTAGCTTACCTGGAATCGCAGGCAAATTCCTATCTGCTGATCCTAACAGCTAGCTGGCTAACGTTGGTCGGTTGTTTGTTGACATTAGTGACTGAGCGCTCCGTTCTGTTAGCTGACCTTACCCAGTGTTACCTCACCACTGGCATTTAGGAGAGCAAAAGAGAAGTATTGATGCAAAGTGCCGGGCAGTAAACAGACAAATGTCACTGAAAAGAACATGAGAAAAGCACAGACTGTTTAATGGTCCACCTGTTCACAGTTTTGACTCTCAGTTCTTAACTTACAGCCAGCCAACAGAGACAACTTCAAAGTGCCTTTTCAAACAGTATTTGAAAGGTGTTCAACATCCACTTGTAAGTTTTTCTAATTTATTTTCTGTTCTCTCATCATTTCAGTAAAGGTGTTTGAAAGATTGTCTAGGTTAAAAATACTGAAATTAAGCATGAAACTGTATCCTCTCAGAGAGATCTGATTCCCTGCTGGGGATCATATTTAAATATAGCACAAATTAAAAGCTACCACAGGGGGGGTTGCTGCGCATTGCCGCAAATGACTTGTTTCATTTCAACATTGTGCTCTTATTTTGAGTCAAAGTGAGTAATGCAAAGATAAGAATTTGTGAATGTTGTACTGAGAGGTGTCTGTAATCTTCATATCAATGGTTCCACTTTCCTACAAATTCCCCCTCACACCCACCTCCTCTCAGCTGAACATTATTGTGATGGCTTGCTGTTTCACGCTCATTCAGGTGTCGTGGCAGCAGTGCTCAAAGCAGCAGCACACAGTCTGCTGACTGAAACAGACGTGGGCATACATCCAAGGTCATTATTTGCCTCCAGGCTGCTGTTTCCTAAATACAGGTTTCTGCACATTTCCTGTACTGTTTTAAACTTATTGTCATCATCCTTCTTTGTTAATTAATAGGCGCTTCAGCTCACAGCTTGCTAGGCTACACAGTGCATCATATCTGTTTTGATTTCTATAAAGTGGACTGAAAACAAGATTTAAGTGAAAAAAATAAATAAAAAATGCTTCACCTTAAAACTGACCAAATAAAATCCCACTTCTCTTTCTAGTTTCTCCTCTTTTTGCTCTTGTTTTTAAAGGAATACAAGTGTCTTGACACAGTTTTTTCACTTTGTAGTCCAGGATATAACAAGATTTGGTGAGTGATATTTCTGCAGCAGAGAAATGTGCTAGCTGGAGCCAATACCAAAAATGCAGCTGGACAAGACATCTAAACAAGGCAAATCAAAGCATAAAGCCTACACTGACTCAGTCTTTAATGAGTGAACAATGAATGAATGGATTCTCTGGATTTAACTTTGAAAGGCTAAGTTAAGTTTGTGTTCAGTGATAGTGTCAAGTTGTGACGCCACATCACAAATATTATATCATTATAGGCCCTATTTAGTCACTAAATGCTTGCATTAATGATTAACAATATAGAGAAAGGATCTTCAAGCAGTTTGGTTTGTTTACATGCAATTTCTGCTGACATGCTAATGTTGCTAACATGGGCTCGACTTTAATGTAAAGGTCTACTGAAAGTGCTAGCTTTGCTGTCAGCAATTTGTCTTTATTACCTCTAGGCAAAGTCATGTGCCACCCCTCATTTCTTCACATTTTGCTTTCATGGAACCAGACTTGAGCAATAGTTTTCTAGGCTTTCAGGTCTTTAACAGTTTTTCGTTGGAAACTGGCTGCTTTTCACTCATTTTCAGTCCAGTGCGCGTACCGCACCATTTTTAGCGGAATGTTTTTTAACTTGTGCTGCCACTTAGCACAAACGTATGAATCATACCTAACTCAAGGGATGAACCAGCTTTGTAGAGACACACAACCGACAACTTAGCAAAGAACCACATCTAAATTGTATCTTTACACATTTCGTTACAAGCAGCCTATTTTAAAAAACACCTATAAACCTATAAAACCTATAAAAATGCTAAAGACAACACGGCTTGAAAGGCAGATAATTTTTGCACCAACACGGTGATTACCAAAGAGCTATTAACTGAAAATTTGGCAAATCTTAGTATGGTGCACAGGGTATTTTTAACAATTTAAGAAGAAAAAGAATAGAGAAAAAATATCTACGGCAGTTAAACAGTATATGAATGGCACGTCCTTAAGAAATGGGGGGGAAATCCAGCAGACGACCTGACACCGGACCTGAGAGATGCATCCTTTTATTTTATCGATCTACTGTTTGCCAGAGCCTCGTGGAGTGATGAATCCAAATGTGAAATTTTTTGGTTCAAATTGCTGTCAATCTGTATGGAGATGGTCAGGAGACAGGTACAATGGTAGGTGTCTAAAGGCATTTTTAATACACGGTGCTCTGTCATGGAGTGGGGCTGCATTTCAGCCAGTGGGGCTGTGGATCTTGTCAAAATACACAGTATTGCCAAAGGTACAGTATTCACTCATCTGCCTTCAGACACATACTCTGTTCAGACCAGTTACCTGTAAATTCTTCCACACCAAACTTGCTCATCCATATGTTTATGAACCTTCGTTTGTGCGCTGGTGTGCAGTCATGTTGGAACAGGAAAGGGCCATCCCCAAACTGTTTCTACAACGTTGGGTGCATGAAATTGTCCAAAATGTTTTGATATGCAGAAGCATTAAGAGTTCCTTTCACTGGAACTAAAGGACAGAGCCTCACTCCTGAGAAAGAACCCCACACCATAATCCATCTTCCACCAAACTTTACTTTATACACAATGCAGTCAGACAGACTGTTCTCCTGGCAACTACCAAACTCAGACTTGTTCATAGGATTGACAGACAGAGAAGTGTTCTAGAGTCCAGTGGTGGTGTGCTTCACACCAATGCATCTGACGCTTTGCATTGTGCTTGGTGCTGTAAGGCTTGGATGCTGCTGCTCAACCATGGAAACCCATTCCATGAAGCTCTGTACGCTGTTCCTGAGCTAATCTGAAGGCTACGTGAAGTTTGGAGGTCTGTAGAGATTGACTCTGCAGAAAGTTGGTGACCTCTGCGCACTATGTGCCTCAGCATCCACCAACCCCGCTCTGTGATTTTATGTGGCCTACCACTTCATGGCTGAGTTGTTCGCAGTTGCTTTCACTTTTTTATAATACCACTAACAGTTGACTGTGGAATATTCAGTAGTGAGGAAAGTTCAAAACTGGACTTGTTGCACAGAGGCAACCTGTCACGGTATCACACTGCAATTCGCTGAGGTCCTGAGAGCCACCCATTCATTCACAAATGTTTGTAGAAGCAGCCTGCATGCCTACAGTAGGTGCTTGATTTATACACCTGCACAAATGTGTGCTGCAGATTTTATATCAGGCATATGCAATCTTATTCTTCATACATTTCAGTCTGTTCATTTAATGGCATGCAAACATAACCCTCTGCCTTTCACTTCCAAGGGCATCTTCAACAGAGGTATTCTGTAAAACTGAAGGTCATTTCTTTTGTATTTGTAACTTCACAAATTGCCATTACATACGTATGGGTTCTTTCATTTGTCCACTGGTGTTCTGCTATGAGAATTTGCACACAACTGCAATAACATCACCATAACATCCACTCCAGACTGGGCTGCAGTCTTTATTTGCTTTCCCCCCGAGGGTTTGAGAAGATAAGTACAGTACATCGTCATAGATGTTGTTTGTGTAGTCCACACACACTTTGTTTTTTCATTCTATGCAAACAGTCTTCCTCCCTTTGCATGTTTCCTGTGTTTATGCTAGACCGAGCTGTATTCTGGTGCTAAAAGCTTCATACATGCAGATATTAAAATGTAACACACAAGCAAATAGCAGAGAAAATATATAGCAAATTTTTTTAATCTTATTTATCAAATTTTCTCCTGCACATTTCATATTATTACATATTTGTGTTGGCGCATGTCATTACACCCGTCTCATTATTCTTTTTTTTTTCTAATTTCTTCACCCCTCTGTGATCCCATTGTCGTTTTCCAGACTGCTGTTTGTATAAGCAAAGCCAATTGGATTCTGTCGCTCATTTTCTTTTCATGGCCTTGAGCTGCCCGAGTCCTTTTAGCCAATTAGCTCAGACAGCAACAGTCTCCAACATGAGCTGAGAGGAGGGCATGTAAAAAAGATTTACAGCTTTAAGAGCCAAATCCACCCTCACGTCTTATCTCATCCCCCAGGGCTTTGGCCACCATACAGCAGAGCTAAAGGCTTTATTGCCGGATAATGGTCGGTCCGAGCCGCTTTCATGGAGAAACACTGAGATGATGCCTGCTGTGTCCGACTATGAGAAACTGGGGCATAAAAGTTCAAAGTAGGCTCAGCTCTCTGTCCCACATAACAGACACCGTGGGCAACCTCCCCATAACTGCCTCACATTTTCCATGCAAAAGTGACTCATTTTACATATTAAATCTATTTGTCAGTGCTTCAGTAGTTGTGGGTTAGTTACTATCCCACTCATATTGTTTGGATTAAATTGGATGAATTATGCTTTGTTACTTGTTCCACCTGTGTGCTGTACCTCTGTTTGTTTTCTGCGATTTATCATCAAGCGTCAGCTAAGATTTAATTTTCACCACTTAGCAGGCGATGTGTCTGAGATGTTTATATATGGAGCATCCAACTGCTGCTGGGGAAATTTATTTTGTTTTGTTTACAAGTAGACAGTAAATTAGCCTGCAAGCAAAACTGCAGTCTCAAAAGATGAGCAGACACAATCACAGTCATTGTATAGACAGAAACAGTTTTTTTTGCTACATTTTGCATAGTTGAAGTATAAGTAGACAAATTACAGAGAGCCTGTGCAGGACACCAAATCCTACTATATCTTGAGAAACCCAGAAAAGTACATTTAAAATGGCATTTTTAATCCGGATTATCGCAATGAGTCAAGCTGAATAAAGATGCTTTCTTGTTCATCAGAACAAGCCAGAGGTTGCAAAGCCTGTGCACAAACTCAAATATAAGAAGGGTTATAAAAACTTTTTAGGGTTTTAATTTGCTCTTTTTGTTGAGAATGCAAGGAAGTAATAATATAAATTCCTGACAATGATTTGGCAGGGAGGTGTCAGAGGAAACACAGTCTCCAGTTTGTGCAAAATGATTGTTTACACCCAGTTTCTGTCAAGCCATGCAACAAAATGGAATGGTTATCATAGTTCAACTTTTTAAAATCAAGATCAGGGCCAACAAAAATATATATATATATCAATGTGTCATAATATATAACTTCAAATGTAAAAACTATTGTATTGAGACACCCTTCAGGAGCCAGGCAGTGGCCTAGAGCAATAGATCTCCAGGCTTTCTGGGGTTCTTTCAAAGTTGTTCTTTAGACATTGGCTGCTTTTTTACTTATTTTCAGCCCAGTCCTTATACTGTACCATTTTCCAAAAAGTGCATTTTTTCCTTTGTTTGTTTGTTTGGTAAGTGACTTAACACCAACCTATGAATCATTCAAGCACAAAAAAGGCCCCTATGAACCAGTGTTGTGTGTACACATAACAGACAAAAAGAATCAATTATACATTGCATTTTTATGCACCTAGCAGATTATTTTTTCCAATTTCTTCAGTTGAATCTACAAAAAAAAAATGCCAAACATAACACAGACTGGCATAAAATATTTTTATGGTTTACCAGAGTATTTAGAAATCCAGATAGTTTGTTTTTAAAGTATAAACTATTGTCTGCCTTTCTATTAAATTGATACAAGGACACTGTATTGTGGTGCTGAACTGTAGTACACTACACAGTGTGCACAATGCACCAGGCATTCTTGGTGAAGCTGCAGCTACTAAGCAAGAAAAAGGTGAGCAGAAAAATGCATATATTTCTGTTTTGGAGCATTTCCTACTCTCTCCTCTTCTCTATATTCTGCCTATGATGTGTAAGCTGTGGCACGATTGGTCAAGCAGCAGGTGCTTGTGGAAGAATATACGTCTGTATCTTGGTGTCCCACAGGATCTTAGCTTGGCCATTCTCAATCACCCTTGGGGGAATATCACATTTTGAACTCAGGAAGTCCAGGACAAACTCGGAGCAGATGTTCCTGAACTCATGCCAGCCACTTTTTATGGCGTTCCATGTATGCCCTGCCTCCTAGCATCTTGCACCCTGCTGTTATGTACTGGATTGTCTCAGAGGCGTCTCTGCACAGCCTACACCTGGTGTCTTGCCTTGTGTGGTAGACCTCAGCCTCTATCAATCTTGTGCTTGTTCCTGTGCTGCTGTGATTAGTGCTTCTGTGCTCTCTTTTAGTCCAGTTTTGTCCAGCCATTTTTCCATGACAGGATTTTTCAATACTGACCACTTCTTCTGCTGGTGGTACGTGCCGTTCAGGGGTCTGTCCTATCAGATCATCTTGACAGGGAACAGGGAATGTCCTTCAAGAAGCCTGGAGAACTATTCTTGAAGACTACTTGAAAAATTAGAAGAATAAAGGTGGTCTAATAAATATTGACTTTTAAGCGTGTTAAAATTACACAAACTGTTTTTGCTTCATACACTGTATTTCCACATGTTTGGACATGTTTTATTCACATTATTATAAATCACTGCCCCCATTTCCCATTTTCCTATCAAAATAAAAAGAAATGAATGGAGGCTCAAGGTTTTTGCACAGTACTCTTTCGGTATGACTCTTTCCACTGCAACCACTTGTTTCCACAGTTTCACTGAAAAACAAAGCAGCATGTCAGATGTGGACAAAGACCTCTGTATTTGATTTCAGCCCGCAACGTTCCTGTTCCATAAACACTTTAAAATGTGTAAAACATATAAAAACAACTGGCCTAATGAACACTAAGTGTTTCAAATGGAAACAACAATTTAATATGTGTTTAAAACACATCGGGTTTACTCGTTCCATTCACGTTTGACCCACAAATACAGAGTATTAATCTATTTAAATAGATGCAAAATATTTATGCAATTCAAGTACATTATTGGGCTGCGTATTTAAAACAGACTGTTTTTTAAACTCTTCTTTTTCAGTATAACATAAAAGTGTAGTGCAGTGGTGGAAAGTCATTTTTCAGATCACAGATCCCAGCAAGATTGCAGGTCTGTTAAAGGACTGAAGGATTTTCTGTAACCACTTATATAACATGATTTGATCTATAAGTCTCTTTTTTATACATGTATAGATGTGAGGAAAGCTGCTATTTGTAATTACTTGCAGCATGACAGCTCCCTCTCCTTTGACAGAGGACATCAGAGTGTGAGATCGATCAGAATTTTTGATTGTGCTGCACTGGCTTTTTATGGTGTATTAATGGAAATTTCATTTGACCCCACGGGCCCACAAGTAAACCTGCGAGGGGCTCTGTTGTCTGTCATTGCAGTTTTGCCTTCAAAGAGACGTGCTCTTGAAAAATCTCAGCGCTCATGTTTCTTAAATGTGGAAATTATGAAGGTCACATTCCACTGGAAACTACTTTCTGGTCAACGCTGATGTCCTCATAGGTCGCCAGCTTTTTGAGCAGCCAGTACAGCGTGTCTCAGAACATCCACACAGAGTTTCCTCCTCATTTATCTTAGAAAAGGTCAGTGTTGTGCGTTGCAGCTGTAAATGCAGCTGCACATTTATGCGCTTTCAAATGCAAAGTTTCGAAATGTGACAGCGGAAGCAGTAAGAGGAGATAAATTGCAGGTTCAACAGTCTTGCTTATTTATAGATGGAGTTAGCATGATTGTCTCCTTCTGTTCAGCTCGCCTCTGGAAAACAGCTGCAGAGTGGTTGATATATTTTTGTTGCTTTTTGCCGTGATCTGAGTGAAGCTGCAGGGAGGTCACATGCTTAGTTAAACTGTCACACACAGGATGTCAGAACAAGATTACATGGAGGCAGATATTGATCTTTTCCTGCTAGGCTTAGGCACTATCTGTTTTTCATATGATCTTTTTTGTGTTTGAAAAAGAAAAACGTACAAGCTGAACTACTAATGATAGAAGTCAGTGTATGTATAGGTCCATAAGGATTTGGAGCAGTGGATTTTAGAACAAACTATCAAGATGTGACTGAAGTGCAGCTTTAAATCAAGAGGATTAACATAAATTTTGCATTAACTCTTTAGTGATAGCTAGGCTCAATATTAATTGGATAAACTACCATAACTGAAAATATAAGGATTGTTTTCAATACTTGGATGAAAATCCTTTGCAGTCAGTAATTTCCTG
The DNA here is from genome assembly GCA_015106715.1 of Bujurquina vittata. Taxonomy (NCBI): domain Eukaryota; kingdom Metazoa; phylum Chordata; class Actinopteri; order Cichliformes; family Cichlidae; genus Bujurquina; species Bujurquina vittata. The sequence continues at coordinate 9,131 of VUQK01043475.1, read as the reverse complement.
AGGTCTACACCTCATGGACATGAGCTGACGATGTGTTTACTCCAGTAATCCTCAACTCCAGGCCTCAAGGGCCCGTGTCCTGCAACTTTTAGATGTGTCTCTGCTTCAACACACCTGAGTCATATATAGAAGTCATTTGCAGGACTCTGGAGAACTTGACTGCATACTGAGAACGTAATTCAGCCATTTGATTCAGGTGTGATTCAGGGACACGTCTAAAGCCTGCAGGACACCGGCCCTCGAGGCCTGGAGTTGAGGATCCCTGGTTTACTCCTATACTATACCTATACTACTATAAGCCCAGGATCATGACAATGAAAAGTTATCCAGTTATTTCTGATATCTGAAAAGGGGAGACTATGCATAATTCCTGAACAGCTAATGCAATACTTTTGTTAAACTCGCTTAATTAAAGCTAAAACTCTGCACTTCAATCACATCTCAATTGTTTGATATAAATTCTCCTGTGGTGGTGTGCAGAGTCAAAGCTAATTTAAAAAAATGCCAGTGTTCAAATATTTATGGACCTGAGTCTATGTTCCTTCATTTATCTCTCATTTTTAATTTAGAGAGCTGCAAGTAAGCAGCTCTGCTGTTGTGTCTGCATGAGTATTATATAGGCTAGATAGTTTACCATTATTCAAAAGATTTGATGTTCATGGTTGCCTGTTCTTGTCATGGTCCTCTGGTCCTCCCATACTGACTCGCTCCTTCTTTCCTCTACCCTTTAATTCTCTCTATATATCATGTGTTTGTTTGTATTTCCGGGGCAGGGCCTACATCTGTCCCACCCTTCTTATCAACTCACCTGGTGGTGATTGTCTGAGAGCTGAAGCACTATTTAAGAATAAGGAGAGCATTCAGTTGGCACTGGGTTGTTAAGTTAGTGCTGCGTTCATGCTGTGATTGTTACCTGCTCCACTGTCTGCCTTCAGCTTATAATCTGTTCTCTTCTGCACAGGAACCCTGAGTGAGTCTGAGAGTAAGACTGAGAGACAAAGAGTGTTTTCTTTGTGAAGAGGATTCCCTTTTGGAGTTTTGTTCTGCCTGGAACCTGAGCCTCATTAGTGAGGCTGTTTTTGTCTACAACATTTGCTTGTCTTTGGTCTAAATAAACTTGTGAGCTTTTCCTCAGTCTGTGCCTGAGTCTCCTCCACAATGCAAACCATGACAGTTTTGAAAAGTATCTTATAAAAATGAGGCTGGGCATGCCAGGAACCATGATATGCTATTATAAGCACCCTTTTTTCCACAACCATCTGCTGCTTGACCAGTGACACTTGATGCAACAGCTTACACATCATAGGCAGAATATACAGGATGATAGTTGCTAAAGTAAATAATAAATTGCTTTTGTAGCCAGACGTTGTCGCCTCAACATGAAGGTATGAATGGTAGCATGTTTGCTGTCTTAACAGAGGCTTATGCATTTCTATTTTACTAGTCCTGCAATGTTGTCCTGGGCAGGCAGTCACCATTTCCTTTCTTAATAGCTTCACCAACATTGCCTGGTACGTTGGGCATGCTGTGCAGTGCACTACAGTGCAGCACCACAAAACAGCATCTCTGCAAAAATTTGACAGAAAGGCAGCCCATAGTTTAAACTGACTTGAAAACCATCTGTATTTTCTATAAACGATAATAAACCATAAAAATACTTTAATACTGCCCAGGCCTACTTCCTGTTAATACATGCTATATCTTACACATCTATGGGATTTAACCTGGTGAATACATAAGGACTGATACCTGAAGCATTAAAGTATTTAAAGTTGGGTCAAGCTTCTTTACTTTACAAAAGTGCCCACATGCATTATATAAAATAATCTGCCAACAGAATCTGCCAAAGTAAAGTTTGGAGAAGAAAGATAAATTGACTGCTGAGGATCAAAAGAAGCTCCAGATTTCCTAAAAGGCCTCAGGTAAGTATCTGCACAGAGCTGATAATGAGACAGATTCAGTTACACTTGCACCCTCTTGTCGTGCATATTCATGAAGTTGCATCCCTAATTGTGGATAATTCCTTGCGTTTGTGCACTCCATTTATAGCTAAATATCACACATGGGATTGCAGATCTCTGACCCTTTAAAAGCTGTCATCTATCAGCTTAACACGCCTAACCTGATTTTTTTAATTACACCAATTTCTTTGATTAATGATGTAGCCTAAATTAACTTGTAGGTTCAGTCAATAACCCAGGTCATTATTTCTCATTCTTCAGATGTTGCTGCTCACATTTAAACCTTTAATGAATACCAGAAGATGCTTCTCAGCGCTTGCAGCACTCCCTGCCCTTCATTTGGGTAGATCCTGGATGGAATCTCAACAGTTAACCCTGGGAGAGATATTTTATATCATACTTACTGGACTAATGCCCAGCTCATACTAAAAAGTATTCATTTGTATTCACGGTGTGAACAGCAAAGACTAAGACTGCGTGCATTTTAGTCCTAAATGGGCTTGTGCAGATGAAAAAGGACATCACCTGCTGTAATCTACATTTTCAGTTTGTGTATTAAAAAAACTGAATCTTGGAAGCAAAGATTTTTGTTTGGCTGAGGAGATAAAAGCATGCTTTTCGGAATGCTCCCTAATATTGATTGTTTTTGCTTTTACCTCTTCTGCTGCAGCCTGTAATGCAGATATGGGTAAATGTAATAGAGAAACATTCAGTTTTGTGCTACTTGATGAATGGAGTTCAATTGAAACTCCGTTTTAGTCTACACTGCTTCTCTGGGGCAATATCTGTTGGCTACTTTCCTTACCAGCTAGTCACTTCAGCTGCCAGTTGGTTCATTGGTCTTTTGTAGGTGACATATAGTTGAATTAAGTTCTGATTAAAATCATCAGTATTTATTGACTTATATATGAGCTAAAGATGTTTGTGCCTGTAAGTACATCTCAAACTTCACTGAAAGCTTGCAAGCTTTTTTTTTTAAACCTGGTGTTTAAAAATATATTTTATTTTACTGTTTTCACTTCACTTTTTTATTACTTACTTTGCAGTTTTTGTAGCTAATCTGGTCAAAGGACCAACGAGCTCATGTCCAGCATACGCCTGTCTACCTCTCCACAATTAGAACATCCACTCATCCCAGAAAATTAGTCAGATTTTAGCGAAATGTGCGCACAGCGCATCAGCTAATGGGTCTGCACCCAAATTGTGCTCAAGGTCAGGGTCATTCAGTTCAAAATGTTTTGCAATGTCATTGATGTTTATCAGTTTTACATACACTAAAATATAAAGAAAGGACTTTATGAAATAATATTGATAGCTTGAAATATCACTTTGCCACTTGTGTTGTACAACACATATCCTGTTATATGATAGATAGATAGATAGATAGATAGATAGATAGATAGATAGATAGATAGATAGATAGATAGATAGATAGATAGATAGATAGATAGATAGATAGATAGATAGATAGATAGATAGATAGATAGATACTAATGTTGCATACATCTGCTGGTTGTGCAAACAGGCTG
>VUQK01043473.1:19599-36424 GCA_015106715.1 Bujurquina vittata | reverse complement strand
GGAAGAGAGGGAGATAAATATGTGAAATGAAAAAAATTATTTTATATGTTTATCACACGTGTATATATATATATATATATATATATATATATATATAAATTGCCCATACTGTGGAACCAAACAGAGGAGCATTACAGTCAAGATGACCATGTTTAAATAATAACGTAAGATGGGGAAACATTAAACACGATTCATGTGCAACTCAGGCCCTACCAGGATAACACTGAGCAGGGGTTCCGCGCAGTCTCTTTATAAGCTTATTGGTGCGGACCTCGACAACTCTTTCTCAGGTGGTCACGTGGGAAAAATTAATTGGCCACATTGGCGTCTATGTGCCGTTTTGTGTCGTCACATTAACGCGACAGTTTCTCTATTATTAAAACTGAGCTCTAAGGCTCTAACAACCCACAAACACTACATTAATATTATACACTGTTATACATAAACGCTGACAAGGACCTGATACACCGGCAGGCTAAACAGACGCTACTACAATGTTTTGAAACTTCCTTTTAGCGACAGACGTCCCGCTAATCCAGTTCTGAACAGACTACGCTAATTAATGCTTACAGCTGCACCATATGGCATATGTAGCTAGCGTTAGCTAAAGTAGGTTATAGAGCGCTGGTAACGCGAGGAGGTTAACCTGTAGCAGTTAACAGCAACCCACTAACCCTGAATCTAGTTAGCAGCTACACAATCCAAGTCTTTGAGAGGTCATATTGCTGTCAGTGTTTCGCTCACGCTGCACAGGTTTTAGGACAAGGACGCGTGGCTGCTAGTGCAGTAGCAGTTTTAACAATTTCTTACAGTAGCCATTTATTAGTCTGTCGTTTAATAAGGGACCGCTTTACAAAGCAACTGGATTAAATAGTTTAAAACACGTCATGATTGTTTTGTTGTCCAATTGTTGCGCTCACTAACGTTAAGCAATCACCCTAATTTATGTAAACGACACGCTGGGACCGACAGGCTTTGTCTGACGTCGGTTTATACAAGGAAGCTGAATTTGACTTTCTAGTCTACTGGATCAGCAAGTACAGGTGCTATTTTAATCTCCAGGACGCTGACCGGTGACTGTTTTGGATTCCTGTTCAGTAGCTGCCTGTGTGAAGCCGGTGAACACTGCTCTGCAGTCGGTAGCCAGCGAGGCATTCTGACAGAACGCATCAGATATAGAAGAAAAAAAGCGCTCACCTCATATCCTCAACAGTGCCGAAGCGTGTGGACTGTTAGCCACAGCGTTTCTCCTAGTCCTGTATCCGATACACCAGCTGGAATGAGGAGGATTAGTGATGGCCAAGCAAGTATATAGTTAGATTACATGGACCACTGGATTGCTCTAGACGTTACACATAGCTTGTTTCACCATTATGCACAGAGAAATTACCACAGATGGCCTTAGTAATGGAATAAAGAAAAAAGTTTAAAATTGATTACACAATAGTCTGTCGTTTATTTATAGTTAATTAATTACAAGATTTGGCAGTACTTCTCATTAATGTAGAGGTTTTAGGATGACAAATATAATGCAGGATAGGTTTAGGTTGGAAACTTGGATATTTATCCCATACACTTTGCAAAAATTAAAATGTAAAAAACTATCCATTTGTGAAAACTTGATTTGAAGCCAGGGTTTGGCCTCCATTGCTGAAGTGATGCGCTTGCCACTGTTTCCTCAAAGGCTCCATCCTCCATCGATGATGTGCTCAGTCCCGGTCATATAGGCTGACTGTGGAGGGACCAGAGACACTATCAAACCACTGTTAAATTTGTTACTGACAAAACATCTGCAGCTTTCCCAACACTTCAATTGTGATTTTGGAATTTTGAACTGCAATTAGGGATGTGTACACCTACTGTACATGCACTCTGTCTCAGTATGCCTCAAATTACATTTGTGCAAGCACTCACCTCATCAGAGGCCAGGTATACACACAGGTACGCAATCTCATCAGCAGTGCACATCCTGCCAGTTTTCTGTCTTGCCATAAAGTCCTTGTAAGCCTGTAAAGGAGTTGCAGTTGTATCATTCATTATCTTCAATACCCAGCCATCGGGATTTAATCTGGCAGAAACCAGGATAACATTTAACAAGTGTTAAATAAATCATTCAAGCATTACTGTCAGGTCAGCATGGTGAAACTGTACATCAAAGCTTACAGTACCTGTTCTGGGTCAGGCTGAGCCTGGATCCTAGCCCACAGTGATGGAGTGTCAACAGTCCCTATAGAAAGAGAACGCAAGCTTAATGAAATGGCTGTTAAAAGACAGTCAGGAAAATATGGCCTTTGGTTACATGAACAGTTTATTTCACTTTAATTATTAAGTAATATGATTGCATTGAGTCTGCTCTTAATAAATACTCAAAATACCTCGAGTATATATGGCATTTATTTAAACAGTCTGAAGCCAGTGTGCCCTAGCATGAAACAACCTCCAGCTAACAAAAAACCCAAAAGAAAACATCATTTTCATTTCAAGGATGTTTACTGGATGTTTACTGAAATGGTACTGGCCTAGGGTACTATAGAGGAAGACTAAAAAGGCAGAACATGATGTGCTGCACTGTGGTCTAACCTCACCGGGACAAACACAGTTACAGCGAATGCCTTGCTTGATAAAATCCACTGCTATGGATTTGGTGAGCCCAATCACTGCAGCCTTGGAGGTACTATAGACACACCGGTTAACAACACCTGTTGAGGAAACACATCTGTCACACACACACACAGTCGCACGCAAAGCAATTATCTGAGATAAGAGGATTGCAAATACTGGCCATACTTCAAAGACCTACTGTCCCTTCAATTGAGAATAGTTCTACAAGCATCTGCAAAAAGATCTGAGGATGATCATTTACCTTTTATGCTTGATGCGACAGATGCCATGTTAATAATGTTTCCCGACTTCTTTGCCAACATCTAGAATAACAAATGGCATATTAACAGAATGCTTTTGGTTTAATGCAAATTTAAACTACCTAAAACAAAGTCATAAAATGTGCCAAGATCTGTGCTAAAGGTCCCCCTTTGAGGCAGTTTGGTTAGTTTGCAGCTAAAGCTGGATTAGGCAGTCTCCACCCATCATGTCATGGGCTCACAGTAGAACAGCTAATGCAGCTAATCCAGGCATATGTCACACAGCTATCAGCAGCGCCTATTAAATTCACGGGAGAAAATTGTGTTAAGCATTTGGTGAAGTGGCCAAAAGTCACCTTAGGCAAGAACGCCTTGCACATCAAGTACATGCTGCGCACATTGACGTTCATCGTGAAGTCCCAATCATCCTCTTCACAGTCCAAGATGGTGCCGTGATGCACAAACCTGTATACAACCACAGAGATTTAAACCCAAAGCAGTTGATATTAGAGTAGTTAATCGACAATATTAATATGACAATCTGGACAAATGGGCATACAATCAACAACAGAATGGTAAATTACTGCTATTACAAAATAAAAAGCTGTGTCTCAACCTCAATGATGATAATGTAGAATGCCTTGTTAAGAAGACTGAGAAAAGGCCAAGAGGAGGTCAAACTGTATGGTATACGGATTTTGGAAATGTAGTGAAGCAGGAGATAGATAAGTGTGTTAGAATTGAAAACAAAAGTGTAACTTAAACATTTCATTTTATTTATTCAATTGCGTCTTTATTTGGTTCATTTACATAACAAACCGAAACGGTGTGCACACGTCCTCCAGTCCAAACGACAGTAGCTGTCGTTTGTTGCAAAACAGCAAATATGAGCGTTTCCAAAATGAGCACTCCTACATGTGACTGTGCGTGTCATGTCGGTCATATAAGTGTGTAATGTTGCTGTAGGTCAGGAGGTAGAGCAGGTCACCTACTCATCGGAAGGTTGCTCATTCAATCCCTGGCTGCTCCAGTCTGCACGCCAAAGTATCCTTGGGTATAATACTGAAGTGCTTGTGTGAATGAAGCATGTTGTATAAAGTGCGAGTGCTAAAGTAAAGTAGAAAAGCAATATATAAAAACGAGTCAATTTATTCAATGTTTTAATGTGGCCTCTAATGCCATTTAGTTCCCACAGACATTTCAGAAATCTGAGATAATCCATATTTATCTATTTCTTCTGAATTTGATGGAGAAACCGAACACGTTGTTCACACAACCGCTTTAGGTTGCTTAATGTTATTTTTAAACATAAGTATTGGTCGTAAAACGTGCCTGCAAAAATGACCTACGAGGTCATTTTTTTTAAAGGAGGACAGACTTGAAGGCTGAAGCTAAAGCTTATGTAACACCTGACCCTGATACAATAAACAACACTTTCGGAAAATGAAATCAACCAAATATTAAACCTCCTATTTAAATACAAAATCATGACAAAAGATGAAAAATAAATAAATAATAGCAATAATGATAAACCATTCATGTTGCTGCACGTGAACTTTTTGTATCTAATGCATCTTCACAATAAACAGCTTTCATAGTGCTGGAATATACTATTATTTTTGTACGATTTTTGTCTTACAACAGAGTTTGTATCATTGTATCATTCGTATGGCTTTTTTTTTGGCTGTAAAAAGATTGAGTTAAATTTTCTCTCACCTCTACACAGCGAGTCATACATGAAACTATAAGTAAAATACACAGTTATATTTTGTATGATACATTTTTCCTTCTTTGTTAATAAAATAGCAATAAAAGTACCCAGCAACGTTGAACAGGACATCGACATGGTCATGTTCTTTGGCGAGGGCTTCTACTTGGTCCTTCTTAGTCACATCCACCACTTTTGTCCTGATCCCTGGTAATGAAAGGAAAAAGAAGGCCAATTTGACTACATTTGCACTGCTTTCATGGGGCTGCTGCAGTAAGCTTTGTGTTAAAATATGATGAGCTGGGAGTAAGTTTGTTGTACAAACTCTGGAGCTTCCAGTATTTGACACGTGAAGATTATCTGGACATGAAAATGAACTCTGTGTTAGCTCTGTACTACAGCAGGAGATGCAGGTGAGCCAACCTCTGTCTTAACTGAAAGGGCCTTTCTTGCAGATGAGTAACAATCTGACTTCTCGCTCTGACTGGTTGAAACAGGCTTACAGAATTTGATGAACCTATTTCACAGACGCTCCCTGATCACAGTTGATTTACAGTCCAAAGCAAAAGGTCAGAGTTTAAGCTGCTCATCAGACTGTGCAGAAGAAAACTTCCCAGAGCCTGGAGGAAAAGGGCCTTGGTTTCAAGAAGATGGAGCACAGATCTGCCTGAACTGAAGGAGAAGAGTGGAAGAATTTTATTTGTACTATAAACCATCTGGGATAGGGTGAAGGGGCTATTCCAAAGGTTTATTCGCATCTTCACATCTGATAAGGATAAAAAGTTCAACCAGTTCATCATCAAGTCAGCTGAACAGAGTCTGAAGGCGGCTCGTGAGCTGGATAAAATGCGAGACTTCCTGATGGCTTACAGAAATGTCATCTCTTCATCAACACAGTTTAGCCAATTACCTCAGTTGGTTAGACTGTGGTGCTAATCATGCCAAGGTTGTGGGTTCGATCCCTGTGCGGGCCAGCTACAGTTTTGAGGTTCAGGGGGTAGAGCAAGTCATCCAATGATTGGTGGGTTGATTCCTGTCTACTTCATTCTAAATGTATTCTCGGCAAGATACTGAACCCCCAAGTGGCTTTCTGATGTGCTAATTGGTGTGTGAATGGTAGAAAGCACTATAAAAGCACTGGCAGGGTGGTTTGCACTGCTAGAAAGTCTGGGTTTGAATCCACCTCGGCCCGGGCCTTTCTGTGTGGAGTTTGTTCTGTGAGTTCTCCCCGTGTCTGTGTGGGTTTCATTCCCACTAACATGGAGTTAATTGATGATTCCACAGATGTGTTAATGGTTGTCTGTCTCTCTGCAACATTGTAATACTGTATTTATAGTTAAATTGTTTTTTTTATGTAAGCACCAAGTACCACAGCAATTTCCTAATGTTGTGAACCTCTTCACACATATGGCAATAAAAACTTTCTGATTCTGATTCTGACATGTTGGTGGCCTGTACACAGTGTACTCTGCCTCTCACTTTTCACATAATAGCCAACATTAGGCTGTCCATTTACCATATATCTCTTCCTATTGACCGTTCAATGGCTCTTCAGAGAGCAGTTAGAGGATAAAGCACTGAGGCATAATATCAGAGAAGAATGTTCTTCACCTCCAATTTATTCAAAGCCATTTGCTCCACAGACTAGAATAAATACAGAGACATAGCGCTACTCTGAGTCATGAATAAAACCTCTATAAAGCCTTTTAAAACCAATGCAGAAAAAATAAAAGCGATCATATGTTCTTTTTAATACTGTAAGGGTGTAATTTCTCTAACAGTAATAATGCTAATGTTTTTCTTTTCCTTGTGAAAAAAATATCCCACTGGGGAAGCATAGGTGTTATACAGTAGCTTAATTCTAATTGATACTAGTGTGTGAGATAATTTTTGGCCAGAATGAGGGGAATTACTGTAATAAATCAACATGCACTGTTTGATCATTGTAAGCAACATATTTTAGTTCTTTCCTTCTATTAAACAGGCTGAATAAATGCTGGCAGTTAAAAGTAATCAAAGTTTTAAAAGTTTACATCTAATAATTGATTTGTGAAAGAACTTGAGTGAAGTGATAAAAATCCACCGGCATCCCTTTTGCATCACCTTAAACAGCCAGCAGATGGCAGCTACAGACCAACACAGATGAAACTTACCCTGGACGCCGTCCAGCTCCTTCAGCTTCTCTCCATTTATGTCCGTTGCTGTGACCTGAGCGCCCTCCTTAGCAAATGCCTACAGTCAAAACAAACACACAAAAAAATCAGTGATCCGTTCCAAGTGGTTCCCCTGTGCTCTGCATGCTCTGCTATACAGTTTAAGGGGAAAAAAAGATTTTTGCCATTATGTGATTATGATATGATTACGGCAAAAAACTGAAACGATCAGGACACAGAGAAACAGCACAACTGAGTAATAATCTAAACTACCATATTAATGAATGGAGTCACTCAGACTTCAGGGAACAATTCAGATCATCAATAACAGTCAATATCTCATTATCAAGCATCTGAACACAGACTGACATTATCCATCCACAGTTCCACAACTCTCCTTAAATCCATTCGACTTCCCATCAATAGACAGCTTTTTAAAGTGCAAATGGATTTGCTTAAAAGACCCCTTATACTGTTTGCATCTTTTAATACTCTTTAAGGTTGAATTCCTCCAATAAAAACCCAATTCCCCGTAATACAAGGCCCCTCTGCACACTTTGAGATCACTTGGTTGGAACAAATGTAGCAATGAGATTTTCAAGTGTGCCATTGTCTCTTTGGCAAGAATATCCCCAGAGGATTGCTCTGAACCTGCGCTGTTTCCATTACCCCAAGAATCGCTATTACAGCACAGTCTTTTACATCTCATGCACTGTTGGTGACACAGTCCATATTTCTTCAGAAAGTTGGAAGAAAAAATGTTTTGAGTTACACTAAAAGAAACCTTCTAGTGTAACCTTAGAATCTGTGCAGTAGATTCTATATTAGTTATTTAATATTTAATGCTTATCAAAATATAAATAGCCTTGAGTAAGTGCAACATCAACTAGTAAATAAACCATTTCTCCTGTGATATAGAAGCCAATATATCAGTGAGAAGTTAAGAAGAAAGTTATTAAATCTCATTACTATTGCTGTAGCTCGTCCAATCCCCTGAGCAGCAGCGGACAACACGATCACTTTCCCATCCAGGCGACCCATAGTTTACCTTTCACTGCTGCTGTGAACAAGATAAGCATAAGAATAGATAGAAAAGATAAATGCTTTCAATCTTTATAAAAGAAAAGTGTCTTGAGCAATTTTTATTTGTAAACTTACAAATTTCTATATGAAAGATTATTTTAATTCTCGGTTTACAGCAGTCAGCCTGATGCAATTTTTCCTTTGGTTATATAACTGAGTAATCATTGACAGGCTTTCTTGGCAGAATGGTCTTTCAGTAAACTGCAGCGTTGATGCCCTACAGCTACGAGAGAACTCTTAAGTGACCTCACAAAACCACTTATGAAGATGACTTGAATTCATTAGAAGCTTCCCATAGTGTTACTGTAGGTGATAGCGATCTTTCACTAATAGTCACAGAGTCAGGCTTTATAAATATTAATGTAAATTTTATTACTTGGCTAAAAGTGATTGTAGCCTGTGGCAAAAAGCCCGATTAACAAACATGTGTTCCCAGTTATTCTGTCTTTTATCTTCATGTAACAGCTTAAATACAGTTCTCAGAGTGTTAGCTCAGCACAGATTTGATAATACTGACAGCACCAGGCTAGCACAGAAGTGAAGCAATATGGCAGCTTTCCAGTCAAGGCCTTTAAGAATAGAATAGAATAGAATAGAATAGAATGCCTTTATTGTCACTATACAGGATGTACAATGAGATTGGAGGGCCACTCCTGATCGGTGCCATAAAAAAGAAAGTCAGACTTCCTAAAAACAAAATATAATCTAAGAAAATATACAGAAAATAAAAGTGCATTGAAATATACACGGAGACAATGCATAAAATATATACAGAATATATACAGATATACAATAACATATGGTAAACACATCTGTCATATGTTCTTTACAAAGAAACAGGTTTCTGTTATCATTTCAACAATATTGCCAATATAAAGGTTTTTTTATTCACAAATGCTAGACTATTTATATTTGGTAACACTCTCATTATTGGATACTAGTACTTTCATTATCCCTGATTCTAGAGAACAAATAAACAGACCCCCCGAGGATACTCAAAGCCCATTTTAATGTGCATCCACAAGCCTATTCTTCTTTTTTGCTGACTAGGCCAAACTAATCTCATGAGTGAGCAAGCTAACCCATGTAACCATCAGTTCTAGTTCATAAACTGGTCAGCAAGTCTTTGAATGTGTCAACAGCACAGCAAAATAAAGTCAGAAGGGTGGTGCATTTATATTTTAAACCACAGAATCTCAAGACAAGCATCCTAGAGACCAGAGCACACTTTACTGAGTGAACACAAAGGCTCGTGACTGTGTGTACATCCATCTATCCACAGTCTGAAAAGGCTGAAACATACTGAGAACTGATAACAGGTCAGAAAAACAGACGATTCACAATGCAACAAGGTATTGCTCACTCAAGCATTCTCTGCAGCCATGCAGTACAGGAGAACTATGGATCATGCTACATTTGATAGTAAAACAGTAATAAAATCATGAGAATATCTAAGAAGGGGCGCCTTTGGGTGCATGCACGTTCTCTGATGGAGCAACCTTGCCTGAGGTAGCAATCCCTTTAGCAAAGCAGGCCACCACCTGCCTCAGGTTAGGTACTCCAGTGTTGATATAAGCAAAGTGAAATCGCCTGGATCACCAACGAGGCCAACAGTTGCTTGGCCCGGTATAGAAATCTCATAGCAGACAACGAATTGCTTCTGCATCGAACTGTTGTCTGTGCAGTGCAACTCCTAAGAAAACTGGCTTGGGAACCCCTGACCTGAGGTCAGTACCAGGGCTCTCTAAAGAGGTCCTCTGACCCTAACTCAACTTTGAATGCATTGGCTGACATTTCCCTCACCGAGTATATCAGCTCTCTTGTTCTGTGAGAGTCCTCTGACACCTGGTTCTGCTCACTGGAGAAGAGTGCACTGAATCTGGTAATGGGGCTGTGGTGATCTTACAGTTGGTGCACAACACAACCAATCTGTTGACTAAAAACAATGCTTAAGGGACTACAGAAGCTGTCAGAAGAGCTATGCAGTCCTGGTCTGACAAACTAGACTTGACAGCCAAACCTGGTTGTGTGCCTGAACCATGGAGGCCACTCATTATCACAGAGTCTGGGCATGTACACATGTCCCCGAGGTTTATAATTCAGGCCTGGAGAAGCCAATTTCTGCAACAGGCCCTGAAAATAAGCCAGTAAGAGGGAATTGATGCACAGCAATCTTGTAGCCAAGGCCTACGCAGTTTAGGTCCTGCAGAGCTAATTATCACTTCCTACAGTGCCTGTAAGGGTGGATCCCATCCTCATTGGCACTTCTCACAGCGTTCTTCATTCATATTTAAGTCATATTTTAGCCTCTCTTGTGAGTGGCAATGGGCCTATGTCTAATATTGATACAGCTTATGTTGTATCTAACAGACCTGCAGATTTAATCCATTTTTACAGGGGAAGTTTAACCTTCTAACTTTTCTCTGATTTTCCTTCCATCAGCAGAAATTACTGAGAATATTACTGCGGTATTACCATTGCCAGAGGCAAACTAGATGTGAACCCTTTCAAATGTCTCTGGCCTTGGAGAAGCTACAGAACAAAAACACTGGAGACTACTTCTGTATTTCTAGAAAAAAAATGTTGAAGGTTGTTTTTTATCCCTTTTAAATGAGCACAAAATGGCACACCAAGCCATGTGGACTGCCGGGTGTTGGTGGACTATATAGTCCACATTTTATCATGTCATTGTGTCAATATAACACTTGAATTGAGATTTCAACAATTCAGTGCAGCTTTTCCCACATTTTTACACCTACACAAGCTGAATGTTGCCCTTTAACTGAAATACAGGTCTGCAGATGCTAATTAAGTTTGGTATAAATCCTCACATGAGAGCATTAATTAGGGTTGCCACCTTTCACAAGTGAAAAATTTAGCAATGAAGGCTTTATTGTGAAAGACTGCTGCATATAAAGTGCTGTTAAATAAGGCTACATTACATGCAAGGTTGTAAATTATATACTGTATGATCTACCACATGACAGTAGCACTAGCCCCTAATCTGATCTGTTCATGTGGAGTGCAATAATAAACTAAATAAGTTGAGAACTTAATGTAACTCTTAAAGCTGCAGTATGTAACTTTTATCATTTTTTTTACATATTTGTTAAAATTGTCACAATGTCATGGCACAGCAGCAGCAGCAGCCTTAAAGTGCATAACTGTTCTTGCTGTAGGGACTCTTTGTGATCCCCAGGGATATTTTTACCTAAAGAGGGAAAAAAAAACCCTCAGTAATGTCATGCAGTTGCCTGATTTTATTGCTTTTTATAAGAATCTGTTGTCAAAAACTTGGAACAAACTTTAAGTGACCACAAATTTATAGTAAATTTTGCTAAAACCTTCAAGCTTTTAGCTTGACTTTGATTTTTTTGTCTTTCATCTTTGAGTTATTTCATATTTTTAAAAAGAATTTAGTTTTTCATCAAATCAAAGACTCTTGTCTTGGGACAAATGATTTTGTGGACACCTGCATATCATAAGATCAAATAAATCACTAAATAAAAATCACAATATTTGTGCCAAAACCTCTCAGAGAATTAACTCCAGTTATATTTTATGAATTTTTAAAATTAAGGTGCGATGGAATTTGCACTTTTTTGGTGGGACATAATTTTTGCCAAATTCTCAAGAATCAGAGGTTTCCTGTTAATCTATCGGCTTGATTTGTTCTTTTAGTGGCCATATATATGTATACTAATACTGCTGTATATTCAATTAACGATCATTCAGACTCAACATCATAAACAATCAAACCACAATAGTCTGCTAAAGCACAACAGGAAACTGTATCAATAATAACAATGTTGTATATATCAGTGTCTGGAGATGACTGTGGTATGAAGAACTGTGGCTTTTCTGAGCTCTGATGTTTCTGCAGTGCTGCTCTCCTCATCCATGCTGCCTGTATCAGACAGCCGTGCGCCACTGAAGATACAAGCCGACAAATGTTACAGTTTGCCTTAAACTCATCCCCACTAACGCTGTCCAGCCATGGATGTGCGTCCTCCCACTCACGTCTGTATGTTTGCATACTTTTTCGTTTCTTGGGCAGCAGCGGGCATTTTTAAAAGGCGCGCCTGTGTGGCTTCTGGCAAACGGTGACAGCAGCGCCAGCAGGAAAGACCGGTCCGGTTCCTAAGAGGATCCACGACACTTTAGCTGGCCTCAGTATTTCCTGTATTTTATTCTGTGCGTAATTGTTGCATTTAGTGTTTTTGTGTGTGTGACAGAGATGAGTATTGGCCACTTTTGAAAATACGGAACAAATCGCGTCCCGTATCTGTTCAATACGGGACGCAACAAATAAAGGACGATTCCGTATTTTACGGGATGGGCGGCAACCCTAGCATAGTAATGGGATTCGAAAGAGAAAATAAATGACATTTGTGTCTGCTCTAACTTCACTAAGGCCTTTGAAACAGCGCAGATTTGCAGTGACTGTGGCCATCTCAGACAAAGAAAAACGTGGCACCAGTAAAATTATGCTGAATTAACTATTAACCAGTCATCGTAAAAGTGTATCTAAACATGCCAGCTTGAAGTAGCATTGGGCTGTGATGTTTTTCCTTGGCTAACCGCACACATGTTCACCTGTACTGTAATTGCATCCTATTGTTGCAGCCGCTTTCCTCACTCAGCGTGCCTCACCACCGCAAACTTTATTTGCTACAGCTGATTGCGCGCAGTTAAACAAACTATACTGATGAACTTGTGCAGACGCTATTAACATGTACCAGCTACTACTGTTAGCAGGTGCACAATATAGTACAGTAGTAGCTTGTACAAGCTGCTACTACTACTGTACTGTTACCAGATACTACTGTTACCGTAGGTACCAGTTTAGATAAACTCATGTTAGAAACTCACCCGTCTGATGAGCTCTGAGGCCGACATGAAAGTTCAGTGACGGTAGACACGTGACACGCTGCTGGGACTCCTGTTGGTTCGAGACCAGGAAGTTCACATGACGGCGCAGGTTGCAATTTGAGAAGCTGGAGCAGAGAGGAGGAGAATACGCCTACGAGGCTTTCTACTTTCAGGGTTTTTTATTTTCTCTGCAAGAAATTAAACTCATTAAGCTCTGCCTCAGCTTTTTAGGAAGTTAAAATCAGCGCAGTCGGCTGGTCAGACTGTAGGAGTCCGTGAAGCATGAATGCACATGTTTTGTGTCTTTTTCAAAAAAGAATCTCAGCTTAATTTTAGGAAGGACTGTTCGGGCCACATTAAGGGAAAAAAGTTAGATTACTTTTTCTAAAAACAAATAAATAAATTCATTATGACGGTAAAGTTGAAATGTCGTATAAAAAAGAGGTCAAAACATTTTGACTTTAATCTCAGATCTTTCAAATTCAATAGAAGAGTTTAAAGAAATTTGGCAGTTTTTATTGAAATAGTATTTCAATAAAAACGTAGGAATAATAGTTTAAATCTTGAAATAGTATTACAAGTTTTATACTCAAAATAGTATTTTGTAGTTTTTCTCTCAAAATTAACAATCTCAAAATGAACAAAAGTAATGAAAAAGGTACCTCTAATATTTATTTTTCTTAATGGAGCTCTAATACTCTGTGTAGGGAGTTGGACCGTCTCTCTTCTTTGTTACTCATCTTGAATTTTGGACAGACTTGGAGAGTGACCTTTGCCTTCTGTACCAGGTCTTTTCAGCATTCATTATCGCTGAGGGTTAATGGTTAAAGAGCTTAAGTAGACTCACAGTCTAAACTGTAAACCTGTTTGTATTTTAAAAATGTCAGAAAAGAAGCATAAAAAATAAATCTCCTATTCACCTGGAAAAGACATTCATTTTTCACTTTACAATGGGCTTTTGGGGACATTTTCATGCATTAGAAACCAAATAGCCTCATAGGGGAAATCACAGATAAGTATTTTCATTATTTATTGCAGGGCATGGCTTTCAGACATATCAAACAGCAGGACTTTTCATGTCAGTTTGTTCCAGTTATTAAAGCATTAGAAGTGTGGCAAGTCCGTCTGCTTATAAAGATCATGTATAACTGAAAGCTCTAAGCGCATCAAAGTAGCCTTTGAGATGAGTCTGATTTGTCAACTGCTGTTTCCAGAGTCATAAATAAATTGTAATTTTTATTTTAGGCTCAAGTGAAGCATATTATTTATTAATTTTTTTTTAAATTATTTTTTAAATTTAATATAATTTAAATTTTTATTCATTCATTCTTGCTCTTTGAAGATACCACACTGTAGCACTTCTTGCATTTTGAGTTCTAGGATGTCTCGGCCATCTGAGTTTTTTAATGGGATTCAAACAAACTTGTAAGATGGGTTTTCCTGGATAAAATGTATTATTGTTTAATCGCTCTGGGATTGAATGCTTAATGTGAAACTAAAGTATTGCATCTTAAAATTCTCATCCTGAACAGAAAGACTGAGCTATGCTCATTGATTCCAAACACACTTTAAATAGAATACTGAAAACTCAAGAGTGGAATAAAACCTCAGGTATTTAACTCTCACGTGTTACATATGTAAGTCAGAATGTGGCCACTTTGCGATACACCAAAAGCTGTATGTAGCATTTTTTTTCATCTGATCTTAAGTCACTGATCTGATCTTAAGTCACAATTAGACAACAATTTTGACCAAATAACATCACAACCACTCAATAACTGTACAATAATAAGAAAAGATGGAGAAAGCAGTGGGCCAGTTCCAAGATGATAACCACTGCCACTGGTTTCTTGTGGATGTGGGAAATTGCAGTTTATACCTAAATTGTGCTACATGTACTGTACCTGATTTCTAGTTTATTGTAATACGTTACAAACTGTAGCTTTGAGTGTGTGTTGAATAAGAAACTGTATAAAAAAGGAGGAGTTTCACTTTTTATTTTTCCTTTTTGCAAAGTGGTACCTCTGTGGTGTGGTGGCTAACACATTTGCCTTAAGTATGAAAGTGCCCCAGTTAGAGACCAGTAGGAGGCACAAACCCTTCCTCAGGGGGGTCACAAGTTAGGGTACTCCTAGTGCTGGTGTAGAATCTCTGTCAAATCAACAGATGTTATACAATATCATTATTACTTTCTTAAATGATTTCAGTCAAATTATTTATTAGGTATTTGTGGCCTTTCTTGTTCCACTTGATGTTTAGCCTCAAAGCATAGCCGTCTACAACAGCCACCATTCAAAGCACGTTCAAGATCCTTCTCAGTGACATTTAGAGTCCAGAGACCGGCTCGCTCTCTCTGTCAGAGGCTGCAACGTCCCCAGGATATGACAGTCTCACGCTTCTTTTCAGAACCAGTGACCTTGGCAGTCCTTAAATGACCAGTGCTAGTTAGGTTTTATAGATTTCCATAAACTTGCTTCTATTTGGTCTATTGGTTTATTATTATCTTTAGTTGATATTTTTTATTATCACTTTTATTGCTTAAATGGTATATTATATTTGTATTAATATTTTTCACTGCATGAGTATTAGAAACTAAATAATCTGAAGCTTGTTATTGCTGTTGTTGGAATTATTATATGAACTTTCATTATGAGTTATCATATCTTCTATTTGTTTGAGTTGTTTCATATGTAATCCTGTTGGTTTGGTTTTACTTGAATGGGGACAAGCTTGTGATACTTCCAAAAGGAACTTTCGAAGGAATACTGTGATCATTATCACAGGCTGTCCCAGCCACACCTAGACACACACACACACACAAACTCCTCATTGTTACAATGGAGGACACCCCCAACCTCAGATGCATACAAACAGAGTTAGCACATGAGCGTGAACACCTTCAGGTCACATGAGGTTGCATCCATATATGGGGGACTGTGGGAATGTTGATTACTGTGTGTTGTAACCAGAAACTCCTACAGTCATGTGACTTTTATTGTATGTAGATGTTAATAAAAGCTGGAGAGGCCAGTGGCTCGGTGAAGGTTTTCTTTCCTCTGTGTCCGTGCGGGATGCAGAGGAAGATGCCCTCCTCTGTGTCCATGAGGGATGCACAGGATGGCCTTCCCGTGCAAGAAAATGACGTTGTGCGTTTGTTCCTTGTTTGTTAGTTGTTAAAATGATCTTGAACCCACCAACGGGTACGATTGGTTTGACCTGAGCAGTACAATAAAGCTTGTCACCACAACACATAAAGCTATTTGAGTCACACCTTAGTTTCAACCAAGGCGGGACTGTTTCTCTACAGTACCAATTGCCTGAAAAGAGAAGCTAAAACTGTCATGGACTGCTGTAACAGGCGGAGTAGGACCCCAAAATTAATGATGTGTCGAGGCTTTGAAGCGTGTGTCGAGTAATTGAGGGAGACTTTTGTGAAGCGCATATCGAAGCTTGCATCGGTGACATATGAAGCCTCAAGTCTGGTTAACAGAAACCTATAAAAATATGCAATTTGTGTTGGGGAAGCTCTAGTACAACATGGAAAAAAATGGATTCACATTTTGTGATAAAACTGTAGGTGATTTAATTTTGTCATTGGTATTTTTTTTTTATTTTTAACCCAGACAATACCAGCTGCCTGATGTGCTTGCAGGTATTGGTTAAGCATGCAGTCTGTAGTTAAATATGAAACATTTTCCAAATGAACCTGCTGTAACATGTAGCAGACTAAAGAACACACAAACTATCAGTATAAAAACAATAGAATTTAATGTGCAAGTTATTAACTTCACTTTGACACCCCTGAAAGGTTATTACGCAAGCATTTTGCAGCCTGACTTCCAAACTCCTACTTTGACTATATAAACAAGAGGATTAAAAACACCTCACTGTATTCAGCTGTCACCCTGAACACCCTTTGGAGGAGCTCACTCTTAATGAGTCAGCTCAATAGGCTTGATTGACAGAAGAGAAGCAGTCTAGCAGCAGCAGCATTAACTGGAATCAAGCACATTTAGCATAGTCAATTTGAAAACATCTGTACACATACAGCACAGTGATGTTTTAAAAAAAAACAAAAAAAAAAAAAAACAAAAAAAAAAAAAAAAAAAAAAAAAAAAGAAAAAAAACAAACAAACACACACACACAA